>JAJEKB010000703.1:112442-154219 GCA_022393335.1 Macrotrachela quadricornifera | reverse complement strand
CCCAAACCCAAACCCAAACTCAATACCCAAACCCAAACCCAAACTCATTAAACCAAACCCAAACTCCCAAACGGTTTGGGTTTGAGTTTGGGTTTGGTGCATGCCTATTAGTTTTGGTAATTTTTCATTAAATTCTACTGAAAGTGAGAAAATCTTACATCTTTAAAGTTATATGATACGACGCGTTTTTGTCGAACTCATGAAAAACTATCATAAGATCATCTTCGGAGTTGCCAATAGTGCAGAAACTATCGGTGAGCATGCACTAGCATTTGGCGAAACGGTTTGCATTCCGCTAATTTTTGAAGCTTTGGTGGCTAAAATCAGATTTTATTGGTTATACTAACTGGTTATGTTGTAGAAACCATGCCCTCAGTCGAATAAATAGGGCCACTTTAACGGTAAATTACTCATTCTGGCGCCGGAGTTCTTGAGCTTGAATTATTAGAAATTATATTAAAGTTCATATTGGAAGCTGTCTTGGTGTTCCACTCAAGCTTTATGCATAACTGTTAGAAAGAAACTATTTTAATGAGGTTAGACATCCAAAATTTAAAGTTTTATGCATACCATTAAGTCTATCGAAACCTGTTTTCATACTTCCAAGTTTCAATCTCAATCAATATTTATTTTAGCTGAACCAATAAATTCGATGCCAAAAAATTTAATAAAAAGTGTTTGCGAGAAGAGTTATTGTTCATTTGATTCTTGTGATGCGTTCTGATGAATAATTTTGAATCTTATTAATGATGGCTTTAGTTCCAAGCATTATGATTCACCCAAACTAATCGAAACTATTAAATATTATTGTTTAATAACCCAGTTTTCCCAAAAAGAGGATTTACAACCGAAAAGAGGCGGAAAAGAGGAGACTCAAACAAAATAGAGAAAAGGGCGGTAGAGTGGATTGCCCGATATACAGCATCAACTGGCTTAAGTAATTCGTTAGTAAATCTTGGAGTTAGAAATAGTTTACCATATTTTGTTGTTCTATTAACCAATAACAATGGATTTATTAATGAAGAAAGCATCTTTTACCGTCAAATAAGTCATTCATATCAAGTATTTCGATTACATCGAGAAAAACCAATTAATCAAAATGATTTAAAATATACTATTGGTAATTATTTTTCTAAATCGAATTTAAGAATTCTCTAATTATTTTCCAACATTTTTTTGAAAATTAAAAATTTTTTATGGAAGTTTTTAAATAATATATTTAGAAAATAAGAGTTGTTCAACAGTTCTCACACTTCAATCAAGGACTTGGATAAAGGTGATGAAGATGAAGTTTCCTGTTCAATCATTCAAAATCCACAATTCCAAGATGTCAATTGCGAATTGATACGGAAAAAGGTCCTCAATGTGAAAATAATGAAAGCAATGTTGAACAGGATTCCTATGAAACCAGCCAGAATACAATTAAAACTAATAGTACGTCTGGATGTTTCATCATCTTATTAGATGCTAATCTTAATGGTAAGCCATATCGTTACTTGAATCATCTAGCAACAACGTTTGATCCCAAGAAATAAATCCTCAAAGATGTCTTAAAGAAATTAATGAAAGAATTTTCGGAAGTTTTAAAAAAGAAGATTTGAAAGTCAATACATTATTGTCTACTCGTCAAAATACAAAAATGGTGAAAGATGGTCCAATTACTTTTGAAATGATTAATAAACTAAATCAAGATTTGAAAATTCCACAATTACAAGATTAATTTTTTTTTGTATCTCATATTTTTTATTGTGTCTCGCCCTTTATGTTTCAATTTGTCTCGTTTCTTGTTGTTCAATGTCGTCTTGGTGCTTTTTGGGTGAGAATGAAATCAAACAAAGAGAAAAAGAATTTCAAGTTATACTATAAATAAACTTGTTATATTCTATATCTTTCAAAAACTCATAGCTACGAATGTTGCTGATTTTGCCATAAATAATCTGTATCTGATCGTTGAAGAAAAATAAAGTTTAGTATCCTATTATATACAATCGTGAGATGCAATTCTAGGTACCACAATGAAGTGTCAGAAGATAAGATAATGATAAATGAATTGAGAGTGGCTAAAGATCCACTCAGCACTCGCGTGAGCGGGGGTGTGAGGGAATGTACACCCCCTTAATAATTGGAAATTTTTCAGTTTTTTCAGCAACGGGAGCAGATTTGAAACAAATTTTCTGTTGTTTTTTAAGAAATTTTGCTTGAAATACTTTTCTACGCTTCCCAAAACATTCTACATTCTTTCAAAACCTGCTACACCTTCCACACAATCTTAGACCCTTCGCGCGGGCACTGGATTCACTAGATTATTGAAAATGAAAGAAGAAACGGAAGATAATAATCGAAAAGAGAGAAAAAAATTATAGAATTAAATAAGCGAGCTGACTGAAAGAAAGTGTCAAGAAGAAGGATAATTAAACATACATGTGTACGAAAAATACTTGCTAGTCAAATGCCAGCCTTTGAAAAAGATGCTCATGACTTTGTTGAAGCACTCGTTCATCTTGAATTTCATAAAGACAAAATCTGTGATTATCATGAAAGAAATGGAGAAAATAGTAATGAAGGACTTCAATACCGTATTCATTTAATAGAACGAGTGTTTGTGTACTACTCTTATCTTTCATTCTAGTTAGAATAGTTATTGAAGATGTATCTTCTAGTGTTACTCCTTCTTATAGTTCAATGTTGGGCTTGGGGTAACATAGATGTATTAATCGGTGGAAAAGGAAGATACAATAGTAAGATTGGTCGCCGTGTTTGACTTCGTTCCTCTCGTACAGCTTTTTGTGTAGACAACAAATGGTATTTATCAGATGATTATTCTTTGCCATTAACTGGTATAAGTCGTAAAAGTGGCTTTGGTTCAAAATTAGATTATACTATAGATATCCAATTGAGTTATGACCTTGTTCGCAGCGGAATACATATCGAAATAGTAAGCCACATACGCGAAGAATCAGGTTGTAAAAAGTAAATTAAAGAACATCTTTAAATGGTGCTAAACCAATAGCATCAGTAAAAATACTTGATATTTCTATAGTCCATTGTTGTGCTTTACCAAGAAGATGAAACGCATAATCACTTGATGTTCGTGCATGAGTAACACGTGAAATTTGTAAAGCTGGGAGAATATGACAAGGTAAATTCATGCAATACTGTACATTCATTTCTATTTTCTCACCTGCTTCACCCATGGACATTAATCATTGATGTCCAAGACAGAGACCGTCACAGGGCAGGGCTGCCCTGATGCCCTGACGCTCTGCCCTGCCCGGCCCTGTAGGGCAGGGCGATAATTTTTGCCCTGATGCCCTGATTAATGTTTTCTGCAGTAAGCACTATTTTCGAGGTATTTGACCTAATAACAGTGATATCATGATCATTTGTAATAGATGTGGTTATCAGTTGGTCAAGATAAGTGGCCCTAGCCGAACTTCTTTTAGCAAGTGCATGACAATTTGGGTTTCTTAAGACTGAATGTCATGCGCTCTGGACACATCATGAGTAAAGACTGGAGACGACTAAAAAAACTGAAGTGTATGTGCTTCTTGTTTCATCGCTTATTGTTCTTATTCATGAAGTTGAGTTCTTGTTCAAGCGCTTGTGTTTCTTGATCGACCAAGCACTTAGAGTGCAATAAAAGCCATGACCACGGCGTTTAATAGTCCTTCTCGCACAAGGTAATCTATTCAGACATGAAAAAACAAAGTTACTACATTGTAGAGCTTTTCGAGGCGCATCGAACGGTGTGTAGTGATTGCTTTTTTCATCAAGTTTTGAATGAATTAGAGTCAATTTACTGATAGACGACTACACATCCATTCTCACATCTATACCCAAGCATGATAAGTTAATAAACATAAGCTAGTTGATATCATTGCGAACTAGCTTCTGTTCTTTCTTTTTTTCGTCAATTTAACGTTCACAATGATCGATTATCAGTAAAAACTGATAGTTTGAAAAAATAAATACTATAAGAAAGACAGTGGAGAGACAACTCATATCAGTAGTCCAACTTTAATATTGTAAACACCGAGGATCTTCATTTAATCTCGGGTAGAAAAGTCGTGGTTATTTTATTCGAATTGATTGTTTCTAAGCTATTCCTTGCTCTGGTCGCCATAAGTTCAGCGCATGACTGTCTTGATCTAGACGCATGACCCACGCAAGCGTTCAAGTGCTTGTCTGTAGGCCCAGAGGCATTCAGTATGGACACATGTTGAACTCAAGTCTTAGCAAGCGCTTGAATAAAATAGTTCGATTAGGACTTTTTTTAATGGATGTGATTGTGTCATTTTTTATGATTTTATTGAATGCAATTTAGTCTACTTTTATATAGAAGAGGATGGATAAAAACAAGAAGGGAATACGTCGAATAATGCGCGTTCATATAACAAAACGACTCACTATGTTTATTTACTATTTCAATATTTTTCTTCTAATACTTGCATTTTCCTCCTGTGATGATTTATATTGTTTTTTATGCTTAAATATACTAGACTTTTTCTATGATGATCCCAGTTTATGTATAACATTTTTTTCGAATTAATATAAATAACATATACGTGTTTAAGCTGAAAATGGCTATATACTTTTAACATATCAGCAATTCTATTAATTAGTGAAATCAAATGAAACGCCCTGCCCTGCCCTGCCCTGCCCTCAGGGCAGGACAGGGCGAAAAATTTTGCCCTGAAAAAATTTCAGGGCAGGGCAGGGCAAGACCGAGCAGGGCAAAGGGCAGGGCAGGGCAAAAAAAAGTGCCCTGTGACGGTCTCTGGTCCAAGATTAATATCAGTACATGTTGGTAAAAAGTCAATTGTTTGACGATCAAGTCAATCTTATTCATAAAGAACAAGATTCCAATAACATGCTTCAGTAAATAAATCAATCCGAAATGAATCGTTTCCTATTGGTAATGTCCTTTTATTACTTTCATCAAGAGCAAAAGCATATTATTTTATTTATAAACAGTATAAAATGCCCAATAACGATTGTGTACTGCTACAGAAATATTTCCTAATCGGCCATGCACGACTTTCAGACTATCGGGGAAAATATTTGGACGAGTAATTCATTATGAAACATTATCTACAATATCTTTATAATGCCACCATGAATCAAGTTGAATATAATGAAATTGCAGTGGAATTTGATGACGAATATTTACCATAGTTTCTTCGTAATTATTTTCTTTTTATGCGTAATAATAATAATAACCACTGTTGTCAGTATAATAGCCATAATAATTTATTGTCAGATCATTAAGACGATACTGACTAGTTCGACTATATTCTCTTTGCATTGTTTGTCTCCATAACCGAATTGCTTCATTGATGTTTACCGAAGAATAAAAAACAATCAGTGAATGATTATAATTAGTTGGTATTCATAACATTAAACCAATAACACCATATTCTAATATATTATCTGTTTGACTTAATGAAGTATGCATAAATCGAGAAAAAAGGTGAAAGAATTAACATATCACTTTTTCCTCGTTGAGTTAAATTAAAAAGAATTATTGAACCACTTTGTTGAATGCCCAACCGAATGACGTTGCTTGACAAATTCCATCAACCTGCATGTTTATCATCATCATCAAACATTTCTCCTGAAGACAAATGAAAGAAATTTTAAGAATACTTTGAAAAAAATTTTGCCTTCGAATATAAAAAAACCTCGTTGATCATTCGCATCAATTTATTCAATATGAAATTATGGAAAAACTGTTCGGATATGATCTATATCAAGAAGAACAGTATTCATCATGGTTTGATTACCAGTTTCCAAATGAAATGAAATTGCTAAATCGGAATACCAGTTACGACGAAGTAGTTTCAGAGAAGAACAAAATGATAAAGAACATGTTGAAATAACATTAATAAGGGATTAAGAAGCATAATAGTCTATTTAGAGTCCTATAGATGTAAATTACGAATATATTACTTGCTCTTTTCTGTATCTTGTGACTTTATAATTAACATATTTTTGAAATCATGAGTGACGAAAAATATCATAACTATTGAAAAGGGGAAGAACAGTTTTTCTCGTAACTATAAAATCAAAATTTAGAGCATAATCATTTCATACAAAATGAACAATCATCGTATATATTAGAAAATATTTTGTTTCGAATCGTTGATCTTTCGTACGGGAGTGGCCAACTGATAAGATACCGTATTTTGATACAGTCCTATTGTAAGGATAAAACATGATATTGTCCGGATCAATCTAGAGTTATGTATGATCCTCTCTTATATAGCCCAAACAATGATAGGTTTTATCCTTACAATAGGGCTGTATCAAAACGGAACATCTTGTCAGTTGGTCAGTCCCATACGAACACTGATAAAGTACCCATATATTTTCAAATTAACATTTAATTTATTACTTGACTTATTTTTAATCTTTTTTTTCTACAATTGATTACATTATAATTGGATATTGAATGATACTAAAATTGTAAAATTTCATTTATATCATTCATGATAACTATAGACATCTATTGTCAGTAAGATGGTTTAGTTTCTTCAAATATTTTTATTATAGTCCATCAAGTACCATGATTATCAACTGATTCAATTGATAGACTTTCCACGCATCAGTTCTCCTGGTGTTTCATAAGAACGAGCGATTCGAACCGTCATTTTACAGTACTATATTCAATAACTTCATTCTATTTCTTCATGTTACCGTAGTGAATAATCATTTGTTTCTTGTATATTAAATGACGACAATTATGGTCGACAATGAAAAACGAGATAATTTGGCAAATGCTCGACGAAAAGTATGTTTAGTTTTTATTCTTTATATTATTCATTTAAACATTATAGTTAAAAAAATTTCGTGATCAACAACAACAACAAAACGGTGATGATCATTTGACCTTCATTTCAGAAACAAACGGTGCCGTTAATGGCGTAACATTTCAATATTTAATATAATTTCTCTATATTATATATATATATTTTTTTTGTTATTTTCTAGTCATTAAGTGAACCTATTATCAATTATAATAATACGTAAATTTATATATTTTTATAAAATGTTTTTATTAATTTAAATAATTTATTTAGTGCTCGTACTATTCCACAAGATATAACAACATTTGTTAATGAGCAACAAGCTATACTTAATGGAATACATGTAAATTTATCCAAATCACCTGTTGCTGAATTAGAAGTAAGTTATAGAAAAATACGAAAATAAAAAAACGAAGCATGTTAGTAATTAATTTGCATGTAACTACTAATATATATTTGAGGAACAAAATCGTCAATATGTTTTATTACTTGAAAATCAAAAACAACAACGAGCACGTTTAGAAGATCAACGACAATTTGGTGGTGGGAGTAGTATGGTAATCACTAATTAGAAAGTTTTTTAAATATAAATCATATATTAAATTTTCTTGTTTTTATTTTTTTCCAGTCCGGTCGTTCAAGTTTAACTCAACCTGATGTTGATTTAGCTCGACAAATTGAACATAAATATCGTCGTGATTTGGAACATTTACAAGAACAACTTGAAGTAAAATTTATTAATTTTACAACAAAAAAAAAAACTTTTGTTTTTATTAGATTCATGTTCAAACAATTGGAATTTTAGTTGCAGAAAAAACGGATATATCAGCTAAATTAACTCAATCAACAAAACAATTTGAGCGTAAACAAAATGAAGTTGATGAAATTCAAGGACGTTTAAAAGCATCTCGTGAACGTGTTGAAGAATTAGAAAAACATACACAAAATTCAACAACAAATGCACAGAAACAAGAAATTGTTTGAAAAATATTTCCTTTTTAATATGTAGAATTTCCTTCTTTTTTTTCGTTTAGATAGCTAAAGAATCTGATAAAGAAATTAATAAACTTAAAACAGAAAATATTCATCAAAAGTAAATTTATTTAAATTGTTCGTTTATTATTTTTTTTCTTCAATTATATTTTTTTATTTTAGTCAAATAATTGAAGATTTAAAACAAAATCTTAATGAATTAAATGAAAAATATCATAATCAACAAAATGTAAATGATCAATTAAATATTGATACGACTAAATTAAAACAAAAATTAGAACAATCAGATATTCGTTTACAACAATTTCAAGTATGTTTTAATTATTCTTTACAAAGAAAAATATTTTCTTTTATTTAATTAGTCAATTAATGATACATCAGTAATAAATAAATATGAACAACAAATTGATGAATTACAAAGAACGATTATATTAAAAACAAATGAAGCAGATGCAGTAAGTTATAAAGTGTAAAATATGTTTAAGAATGTTATCTATCATTCATACATACTTTTTTTAAAAGTATATCCAGCTCGATTAGATTGGAATAAAAAATATTTTTGATAAGTCAAATAAAATATTTGTAGACATTTATATTAGTCTTTATACTATTTTAATGTATCGATTCAAAAAGAAAAAATGTTGTAGTGATTCTATGACATATAAACTATCGAGATTTATTCACATGCAAATAATATTGTGTTTTATTTGTAAAAATTAATCTTAGTTAGGATAGCTAATCAAATGTAGTTGTAATTTATTAAACTATACAGGATGATCCAAAATGTCCTGGTACTGCACCATAAATACTTAAGGAAAAGGCATTCCATCAATCTTTTTTCATTCTTCTAACTCACTCTTCAGATATTCTTTTGAAGTAAACAATAGATATTAAATTGACCTTTTTGATTATTGTCCCTACTAAATTGTTGTAGCTACTGGTTATCTAGTCTATACTAAATACATGAATAACTAAGCGTATGGAAGTCTTGTCTAAGTGAGAAAACCCATGATGGAAACTGATCGGATATAAGCATGACGAGATATTTTTCTTCAATAGCTTTATTATCTATGAATTTAAACGTTTATTACTAATATTGATAAGATTGCTATCCACCAAAGAAACCATGAGATGGCAGATAATGATTTCGAAGTAACTAAAAGGATAGCATAGATCATTGTTTTTCGATAATCTCAATAATAAATGTCGATTTGATGACTTAAGCTTTAACAGCAACTTTGATCTAATATTGCGATGGCACATCTCAGTTTAATAGCCACTTATATCACAACAACTATCTCGAATAAATGGTGTAGAGAGATTGGTAGAATTTCGTTTCTCTAAATAAATATGTTTTTGTTAGAGTTGTATTAATTTTATAGTATAGAAATTTTAATCTTTTGAATATTATTGCTTAATTAATGAGTGAAATTTTTTTGAGATTCCTATATTTAATATAAGCAATGGATATTTTGATCATTCTTGTTATTACTAAATTATCTTTTGAAATATCAATAAAATTTATTTTCAATTTGTTTCTAATACAAAAAAAAATCGAAAAACTCACATTTCAATAATATTTGCTTTATTTTTAAAGCTTCTCTCATCTATTAATCAAATGCGTTCGGATAATGATCAAATACAATTACAATATCAACAATATAATGCTAATATACAACGACATATACAAGAACTTAATGAACAAGTAAAATTCTATAAAATATGTTTGCTGTTTTTGTTTTCATTTATTAAAAATTATTCTTTAATTTAAGAATAATCAATTAATACAAGCGAATAATATGTTACAAAATGAACAAGAAGCAATGAAAAAATCTTATGGTTTCTATAAATATATTTTCTTATTAAAAATCTGTATAAATTTATTTTAGAAATGAAATTAGTTCAAATGAAAAATGATCAAGTAACGAATAATACTGATTTAACATTAGAACATGATTCACTTCGTCAAGAAAATCAATTATTTAAAGATGCTATTGATGAATGGTCAAAACGATATGAAGAAATACGAATAGAAAATGAAGAAATAAATAAGTATTACTTTTTATTATTTTGAAAATTTATTTATGTATTTTGTCTTAGAAAATTACTGGAAAAAAACCAATATATTATTCAATTAGAAGAAAATAATGAAAAAAAACCAGATGAAAATACTATAGATCATGAAAAATTATTACAAACAATACATGAAGATAAAACAACATTATCACGTGCTATAGCACAAAATAAACAATTAAAAGATCAATTAACAGAACTTCAAGATGGTTTTATTAAAATAGTATTTGAATTTTTAAGAAAAAAAATTTTGTTTATTTTGTTTTATAGTCAAATGATAATATGAATTTAACAAATAAAATTCAAGCTCAAGAATATTTAAATAAACAATTAGATGAACGTCTTGCACAAAAAGAACTTGAATTACAACAAACTCAATCCACAATTCATGTATAGAAACCATTTTGTTTTCATCCTTAATTTATCTGTTAAGTTTTAGATTAAAGAGGATGAACAACCTCAAGTTGTTTCTAATAATGAACAAGAACAACAACAAGAAACGACTACGCAAGTAAATATTCAATGAATATCTATGTTTTTTATCAATCAATAGAGATCATTAAAGAACGCAAGTCTAAAAAACAATTAAGAATTGATCATTCATTGACTATGCAAGATTTAGAAAATTCAATATCTTCTAAAAATAACTGATTATTGTTTCTATTATAAATTTCTTTTCTTTGAAGTCCTCTATTGATTGATGTAAAACGTGATAAATCCATTTTTGATTTATTGAAAAACTACTAGTAGTTATCTGTATTTGTAAGGTCATCACGTTTTGAATAATACGTTGGCGATTTTATTTAAAGGATTAATATATTTTTCAGATCGTTTATAATAAGATATAGCATTTGTTTAAATTCTTTCATTTTATTAATTTTCTAATATATTAAATAAATATTTATTTGTTTTTAGAAATTCGATGAATTATTAGAAGAGAATAAATCATTACGTGAACGTCTTTCACAATTAGAACAACAATCTCAATCTCAATCTCAACCAAAAGATGATGTACAGCTTAATGATTCAAGTTCATTATCATCATTTAGTTCACCACCTATTGATGAGACTCCACAACTTCAAAGTGGTGTTATTGAAAAAATTATTGTAAAAAAGAAACCATATATCTTGTTTTTTTACATTTTTAATTATCTAAAATATATTTAGGAACGTTTTAATCGAGCAATGCGTGATAATGCTGATTTACAAGATCGAACTCAACAACTTGAACATTTAATTTTACAATTGCAAAGTGAAACAGATACAATTGGTTAGAAAAATTCACATAGTTTTGTTTTATTTATCAATATTTTCATTTCTTTTTTCTTGTCAATATAGGTGATTATATATCTTTATATCAACAACAACGTCAACAACTTCATCGACGTTATCAAGAAAAAGATGATTATATTAAACACTTAACTCATGATCGATTAAATCTACAAGTAAATTAAAAAAAGAGAATAATTAATTATTTTTCTTATTTTTGTTTTTGTTAGAGAAAATTATCAGAATTAGAAACATTACTTATGCGTGGTTTAAATAAATCATCTCTCGAACAAGAGAAACCTATTCCAAATGAAAATATTCCATTAGATCAACAACAAACTACTGATGAAAATGGTATATAACATTTTTAGTTTAATTCGTTTAGCATATATTTTAAGAAGGTTCGAATCTTATGTTTGGCAATGATGTATTCAAGTTCAGTCTTCAATCTGAAGAGAAGAAATTCTTTGTAGAAAATTATGTTATCATATATACTGAGCCAAACAAATTCTTATAGAATCAAATTTTAATAAATAGAATGATGATATTACCGAGACACAATCGAAAAAATGAAATGATTGTTTTTCTCAATAACAAAAGCATATTTATACTTTATATTCATAAGACCAAGGGTAGAGAGAATCTTTTGTTTTATCTTTTGTTTTATCTTTTGGTTCAACATTTATTTTTCGGATCTAGATCTAGACTGAGGTTTTGAATGGTACTCTTAATACTTTCAATGAAGTTTTTTCTATTTGAACCTGATAGTCATCCCGAAAATACGATATCTATTTTTTCGCTTATTTAGTTGAGTGGTTACCATATTCTATACGTTTCTCCCATAATCTTGAAATACGATCATGTCTCAAGTATATGTATTTGAAACAAGGATTACATACTGGATATGAGATACAAAAAATAAAAAATAGGCAAGAATAAAACTTTGCATGAATACAAAAAATTAATATTGACTGAGGTGACAGGTGAATATGATTAATAGTATTGGCCGTACTAAGACTTAAAAATACTGGAACCATTGATAAAGATATTCGATTTTTTCTCGTTCATATTATTTTTAGGTGATCTTGTGTATAAACTTTTTGTTTTTCTAGAATGGCCTGAAATGATTGATAATGTATTACCTTCATCTGAACAAAATAATTCATCACATGATGATAACACTATCACATCGACATCATCATCTCCAATATCATTATCAAATTTTGATGAAGAAACTAAAACGCGTATATTAACTTTACTTAAAGAATTAGGACACAATGATAATTCATTACCACAAACTGATAAATCATCAACAACTAAATTAGCTTTTATTGGTAAAAATCTTTATGTATGTTCAACATGTTCAGGTCCTGTACAATGGGTGTGAAACGAAAGAAAACAAGAACTTGTCTTCCGTTGCTCTTAATAGACATGCATACGTCCGTTTTCTTTCGTTCTTTTTTTTTTGAATGTTAATCTTCTTCCTTATTTCAATGTTTATTTTGTTAGAATATTAAAAAGAAAAAAAAAACGTGGGTTTTTCTTTTATTTATTTATTCATTATTCTCCTGGGTATTATCGATTTTATGTTCATTTATATGCGATGGTTAATTTGTTTTTTTTTCTTCTTCTTCTTCTATTGTTAAGTTTACAACCGATTTGAGAAAAAAAAGGAATACGAAAGAAAATATGAATAATGATCAACATTATATATATGAATTTGTTGATTTATAATAAAAGCAACTATTCGTTTTATTTTGTTGTTCTTTTTTAAAATAAATTTATTTTATTTTACTTTTCTTTTTACTTTTCAGATGCTTGCTGCTAAAGCTTATGAATTAATTAAAGAACTTGATCGTTCTCGTGATACAATTTTACCTCCATATAATACTGAAACTATTCGTTTTTGTCAATTAGAAGCAAATGAATTATTTCGTCAAAATTATGAAGATGTACAAGCAGTTGTACAAACTGGAACAGATAATAATAATACAAATAATGCACCAACATTAATGCCAACAATAAGTATACGTCATGCAGCTATACAACGTATAAAACGTTGTTTACTTGCATATTCATATCATCGAATGAATAAAATCAAATCACTTCGATGGACAATAGGACCTGTTTTACCAGAACATATAAGAAATAATTTATCAATTGATGAATTAGAATTTTTTTCAAATTATAATCAAACATTATCATCATATATGCGTTCAATTGGTAATAATCATTCACTTGATTTAACATCATTTATGATTCCACCAAAAAAATTATTTGCACATATTAAATGTATACAAGATTATGGTCCATACGAAACAAGTGATGGAACAATAATACAATTAACATTTAATAGTGAACATTATGTGTTAACATCTGATGCTGAACATTTAATACAACGAAAAATTGCTGAACATATTGTCTAATAGTCAAATAGATTCTTTACTTTCTGTCTGTCTTTCTTTCTTTCTTTTTTTGTCAGATAAAATAAAACATCAGATATAATTATTATTATTTTTTATAGATTATTATTTAGTCATCATATAAAATGCCGTCCGATGCAAAAAAGAAACGTGATCTTCAAAAAAAAGCTGCAGCTAAACAACGACAAGCTGGGTCAAGTAAAAAACCTAATACAACAAATAATACTGATACTGGTGCTAATCCAAATGATGATGATTTTATTGAAGACAATGATGATAATGATAGTCAAAATGAAAATGAAAATCCTCAAAATGGAACAAATGGTACTAGTACTGATGTAGATCCAAATGTTAAATCATTAATACAAAATCTTGATTTATTAACTATGGTAGAAAAAGCAAATGCTGATGCAAGATCATCTACTGGTAAAAATTAAAATAAACAGAAAAACAAAAAATTTTATTTTAATACAAAAATCTTTCTTTGTTTTTTAAAGGTGTTCTTGGAAGTCATCCACGTGGTCGTGATATTCATATTCATCAATTTTCAGTTACTTTTCATGGACAAGAAATATTAACTGATGCAGATTTTGAAATGAATTGTGGAAGACGATATGGTCTTGTTGGTTTGAATGGATCAGGAAAATCGACTATACTTGCATGTATTGGAAATCGTGAGGTAAATAATTGATCAAAATAATATTTTCTTTATCTATTTTTCTATCGTGTCTTTACAAGTACAAATTCGTTTATGTTTTCTTTATCTTTTCATAGGTACCAATTCCAGAACATATTGATATTTTTTATTTATCACGTGAAATGGCACCAGTTAATAAAACAGCATTAGAATGTGTTATGGAAGTTGATCATGAACGTATTAAACTTGAAGCTGAAGCTGAACGCTTAGCCGCAATAAGTGATGATGATGGTAAGATAATAATAGAAGTTTTTCCTTTGTTTTTTTCGTCTAAAAATGAATAATTAACAAAAAAAAAGCACACATACATATACAGACAGGAAAAAGGAAACCGGATGTAACAAAACACACTAAAAGAAAAAAAATAGAAATTAAATGATCGTCATCACCGGAGCAAATAGTTTAATCAGCGTCATTGGATAATCATATTTATTTATACATAATAAAGACAAAGAAAAATCATCTAAAACAAAACAAAAAATAAGATCAATTAATATATTTCTTTAAATAAACATAGTTTTTTTTTTTGTCTCACCGAAAAATTTCGATAAATTGTCGTACATATGATCAACTTTTTATAGGACGGATGATGCATTGGCATTGATAAATGCATCAAATGATGCATAATATTTATCACATCAAGTCTTGATTACTAAATCCTATTTAAATAAAGAAAATATTAAATAAAAAAATAAATACTTTGTTTTAATTTACGTCATCAAGTGGAAAGTCCATATCAATCAATGTTGCATTTGATGTTAATGAAATAATTGATGAAACAGTTGTTGCCACATTTGTCATTTGTGTTGAACTATAACCCGACCAAAAAAACCCATAAAATGTTGCTAAAGCAATAGCAAATAATGATATTGATAATAAATAACTAAAAACAAGTAATAAACGTAAAAGTTTTTTTCGTAGTAAATTTGTTTGATGTTGTCGTGATGGAAGTGGAGATAGTTGAGTATTATTTGTTTGAGCATTTTTAGCTATATTCATCCAAAGACTTTGCCGTTGAGAAGCTAATGCTGTCATTTGTAAACTTTTTCGACGTGGAAATAAATGAGTAAGACTAGTTGTTGATGAACGTCGTTTTGGTGTCATTGGTATTGGTTTTACAATATTATTTACACTTGGAGAGGATGATATTGATGATATGGTTTCAACAGGTGTTTTCATCGATGAATATGGAATACGACCAAAGACTAATGGTTCTCCAGTTGTAGAAACTGGAGTTTTTCGTGATGCTGGATAATTCTTAAAATTATGACTATTATAAGCTTGAAAAGCACGATTATGTGATGAAGTTGCCATAGAACCTAAGTCCTTTTTAGTTTTGTTGAATAGTAATTTTCCGTCTTTTTTTTTTAAAGTGTATCTAGTATAAAAAGAATGAGAAATGAGAAATCAAAAAATAGATATAGAAATGTAGCTAAGTTCATTGCTATACAATCATATGAAAATACTTGAATTATTCATGCAGAAAATTACAATCATTTAGTTAATCAAGGATTTACTACTTATACTTACCTTGAATAAGAAAAATGAAAGAAAAAGGAAATAGATAGATTCATAGAATCGATTATACAAAACAAAAAGAAGAAAAGAAAAGACAAGAAAAAGATCTATGTTAAGTATTAAGTGACTTCGTATATATAAAAGATAATAATTCGATTTTGTAAGCATAAAATGACGTGACTCGGTTCCGTTTGTTATATGTAACAATGATTAGATAAGGAAGAGAAAAAAAATGCTAGAAGACAAGATTGGAATTTTGATAGGAAAACAAAAAAGAAAAACACGAATGAATGATGAATGACAGAAATAAAAAAAAATATAAGAAAAGGAAAGAATATCTCAGCCTTATAAATGAGAAAAAATAATGAGACTTGATCTGCATAGACACAACACATTGTCAAGTGTGCCAATTATCTTATATATACAACAATGATTGTTGACATTCTCCTGATGCTTCTATTGAACCGTATTTGTACACACATATATATATATATATATATGTACATGTCTGTCTATTTATTCATCTATGTGATATTTCAATGGTAGTGTTTGACATGATGAATCGAGCACTTTTCTTTTTTTTTCTAATAACAAACGGATTACCGATGTTGTTTCTCACCATCACCATTCTGATGTCCTTCTCGTCTCATGTTTAGCATGCATATGCACATAAATGTTTCTTAACACGCTGCTGTTGCATCCCACACACATACACACACACACACCAACACATCATATGAGAAAAGAAGCAATATGATCCCTACGGCTAGCTTTAAGATCTGTTAATTGAAAGAAAACCTTGTATAGACATGCATGTTTTTTTTTATGCTTTAATACGATTACATAGACAAAACGAAACGAGCAAAGAAAAACATAATATTTTTATCTGTAATAAGAATAATAAGTATGATATCATTATTTCTAATCTATAACGGGAAAAGTTAGTTAACAATATTGCTAACTTGTAATTTTAATTAATGAGAAATGCGTGTCGAAAAGCATTTTTTATATATTTTTTTCCTTCAGAAATAACAAAGATGATAGTAGAGTAAAAAGAAAGAAGAAGCAATGTAAAAGAACGATGAGCTGTTGACAGTTACTCACTGGTACTGATTGTGTGTTACATATAATAATCTTTTTTTTCTTTGCTAGTTCTTTTTTTTTACGTGCTTTTTCTTCATTTAGACAAAAAACATATTTTTTTCTTTCTCGTCGTCTTTATATTGCTAGAAGTCTATCTTACTAATGAGATAGGACTATTGATGAACGTGATATTTGTTGTTGTTGTTGTTATTATTATTATTATCGATAAATATGAACGACTTAGCGAAGTAGAAAATATTTATTATAAGAGATAAGCCGTTTGCTTTTGGCTAATCTTATTGTAAAAATCTGTTCGGACTAAAAACACGATCGATCGATCATTTATTCTCTCGAGCAATATCGGATAGAGAAAGCAACTATGAATTTGTTTATATCGTGATACTTGAACTATCAATAGATAGAATTTGAAATAAATTATTCAATAACAGTCATTTGTCTATTCTTTATTCGTATCATAATAATCAACACACTATGTGATTAAGTATAGTAACAAGTGACATTTTAGTTTTAGTCATTGTTGTCATATTAACACTGAATAAAGTGCGAACAAATAATCATTCATTTTATTTTTTGTTTTTTTTTAATATATAATATTATTAATTGAAAAGAAAAAAATAAAAAAAAAAGGAAAAGAGGAAATGAAAAAATATGTGCTTATATATACAAATAACAGGCGAATGTAATTATTATTTTTTTTTTATTATAGGAAAAAAAAATCGAATGAGTGTCAATAGAATATTGTTTGTGTGCACAATATGTTTGATAGAAAATCAAGATTCACAGCATGTGCTCACTTGTATTCATTATAATATAGCAGATGAGATAAATATATCTATAATTTTGACCTTGATTTTGTTTATCTTTTTTCTTAATAAACAAAAGAAAAGAGTTTCAATCAGTTCAATGAAAATATATTATATATTTGATAAATAGAAACTTTTACATATAAATAATTAATCAATGTCATTGTCAAGATTGTCAATAATAATATCATAGTCTGGTTTTTATTAAATGTTAAATACCAGCTGATAAGTAATAAGTATATATATCATGCTGTTTCTATCTTATAATCTAAATGTTTATCTTTCAAAAAGAAAAAAAGATTAAATTAATAATGTAATTATTATTTAATGAAGATAAAAAAATAAAAAAAATTTTTTTTTCATTAAA
The DNA here is from genome assembly GCA_022393335.1 of Macrotrachela quadricornifera. NCBI lineage: Eukaryota > Metazoa > Rotifera > Eurotatoria > Philodinida > Philodinidae > Macrotrachela > Macrotrachela quadricornifera. The sequence continues at coordinate 136,166 of JAJEKB010000703.1, read as the reverse complement.
ATCTATCAAAATATAAAGATTGATTGTACAAGTATAATATTTCAACAAATATTATCATTTAAATAGGAAAACATATTATTAATTCAATGCGTATTTTATCTATATAAATCCTTGAATTATAAATGTATCTATAATGTTATTCTTCTATTTCTTTATTATTTAATCGATCGAGATTTTTAGTTTTTAGAAAGGTTATGTCTATACAAAAGAATATATATATATCTAGAAATAAATAATGAAATGTCTTTTTGAGTTTAATAACTGATTATCTTTACATTTTTAGAAGCTCAAGAATTATTACTTGACATTTATGAACGTTTGGATGATCTCGGTGCAGATAAAGTAATTATATATATAATAATTTACATTAATTATTATTCGAAAATAATATTTTTTAGGCTGAAGCTCGAGCTGGACGGATTTTACATGGTTTAGGTTTTACAAAAAAAATGCAACATAAAAAATGCAAAGATTTTTCGGGTGGATGGAGAATGCGTATTGCTCTTGCACGAGCTCTTTTTGTTAGTCCACATTTATTATTACTCGGTAGGAAATATATATATATGATTTTTCTTCTTTAACTATTAATATCATTATTTAGATGAACCAACCAATCATTTGGATCTTGATGCTTGTGTATGGCTTGAAGAAGAACTTCGTAATTATAAACGTATTCTTGTCATGGTTTCTCATTCACAAGATTTTCTTAATGGTGTTTGTACAAATATTGTACATTTAACAAAAAAGAAACTATTTGTGTATGGTGTAAGTTTATATTTAATTTTAAAAAAGAATAAAAACAAGAATAAAGAAAAAAAAATATATTTAGGGTAATTATGATGCATACGTTCAAACACGACAAGAATTAGAAACAAATCAAATGAAAAAATATCAATGGGAACAAGAACAAGTAGCAAAAACAAAAGGTTTTATTGCACGTTTTGGTAGTGGTAGTAGAGCATCACAAGCACAAAGTCGAGAAAAAACATTAGCAAAAATGATGGAAAGTGGATTAACAGAAAAAGTTGTTCAAGAAAAAGTAAAATAAAAATTTTTATTTTTATTTTATTTTACTAATTTGATTTTTGTTTATGTATATTTGATTAGACTTTATCATTATCTTTTCCTGATCCAGGAAAAGTTCCTCCACCATGTCTAATGGTTCAAGGTGTTGCTTTTCGTTATTCAGAAAACACAGTAAAAATAATTTCTTAAATGAAGAATTTGTTTTAAATTATACTTTTTAAATTAAAGGATTGGATATATACAAATCTTGATTTTGGTATTGATCTTGATACACGTGTTGCATTAGTTGGTCCAAATGGTGCTGGAAAATCAACATTACTTAAATTGATTGATAATCAATTATTACCAACAAAAGGACAAATACGTCGTAATGCACATTTACGTATGGGTCGTTATCATCAACATTTAACTGAACAATTAGATTTAAATTTATCAGCACTTGATTATATGATGAAATGTTTTCCTGATGTAACAGAAAAAGAAGATATGAGAAGAATTATTGGACGATTTGGTTTAACAGGTAGACAACAAATATGTCCAATGAGAAATTTATCTGATGGACAACGTTGTCGAGTATGTTTTGCTTGGTTAGCATGGCAATCTCCACATTTATTATTACTTGATGAACCAACAAATCATCTTGGTAAAAATAATAAAAATCTTTTATTGTATATAAAATTTTATTTTTTATAGATATCGAAACAATTGATGCATTAGCAGATGCAGTAAAAAATTTTGCTGGTGGAATGGTACTTGTTAGCCATGATTTTCGTTTAATACGACAGGTAAATAATTTTTAAAAAAAAGAATGAAAATTGTATTTAACTTTTTTTAAAATATTTATATAGGTTGCTGATAAAATTTGGGTTTGTGAAAATCAAGAAGTAAAAGAATGGCCCGGTGATATACTCAGTTACAAAGAACATTTAAGACAAAAAATGCAAGCAGATTTTGCGCCGGCAAAAAAATAGTTTTCTATGTTCTTTAGGAAATTCTTTTTTTCTTGTTATAATCACATTGTTTCATTTAATCTTTTTGTTTTTTTTGTTCGAATGTATTTCGACAAATTGATCAAGTTTATATGAAGTATTATTCTATTTCAATCCAGCATAACAGAGAATAAACACGACTAAATGATATAAAACAATAAATAAAAGTAATAGAACAAAAATTTATTTTTCTTTATACAATTTTTTTTAAACATGATTACAATCAGAATTTTCGTCATTAATGGGACTGAGTTATAGTTTATTTAAGCTTGTATAAATTTTTCTTTCTAAACAATTTCTAAACATTATCAAATTTTCTTTTCTCTAAAACTTTCCAAAATTTTTGTCTTATCTTACGACATGTTTATCTATTTGACTTGAGTAATTTTTGGTCATTTCCTTTTTTTTTTGAAATTTGCTCGGTGTTAGTTTAACAAGAAATAACAATTATCTAACTAAAATTCTCCTACTTCGAAAATGTTTGGCCCTTTCTTTCAATAGATTCTGAATTTCGAAGATACTTTAGTAATCTATCAACGTTCGTGTGCACACGACTGAAAAACTATTTATTCGGTATATGATTTTACCATTGTCATTTTGTATCTTGCTACTTATCAACAATGAAAATTGATCTCTACGTAGATGATGATAATTGCTAACTCCACGTACATAGATTAATTTCCTAAAGTCAACACTAATAGTGATCAAATCGATATTGACAATAATAATATTTTAAATAGTACAAAAATTGCAAAGACAAGATACATATCAGAAAATATTACACATATAAAAAAGAAATATCTATTAGATTTCGTCTTCAATAGCTAATCGTAGAAAATTGGAAGTCAATATTTTAATGCTAAACCCATATATACATAATTTCATTCATCATTATTCATAATTAAAAATGAAAGCTGTAACAATTGTATTTCTCTACCTTATAATTTAGTATGAGCAATCCATACTTTTTACTATATCCGATAGGAATGTCAGCTGGTATCGTATAATCTTCATCCTAATGTATTTGAGATAACAACTCAATGACTAAGATATATATACACTACTGGCCAAAAGTATCCCCCCCTCGGATCTCAGTCACAGTATGAGCTACAGTTTTGAAAAAAAGTGTGCCATAGATCTTAATGAATGCTGATCAGCGACACCATCCACAACTCGATTGCATGAAGTATAAAAGAATTATAATATATGCAGTCTGTCTCCACTGTGGATTTCATAACTCAAGAATGAAAAGACTTTATGAATCCGGGTTAGTTTCATGTTGTAGCTCTATACTTTAGTTATCTGTGGTAAAAGTTTCATTGAAATTCAAAGAGCTGCTGTGAAATCAGAATTATTTTACTGTAAGTATCGATATATGACGAAACCGACCTATCTCATTGTGCCCTTCATAAATCAGTGAAAGTTTAACAAATCGAGTTGAAAACTATAGGAAATGTTCTCTCATAGTTCTCCAATATCCTCTTAAATTTTCAGGTATATATCATTTACTAGAAAGAAATGGTGCTATGGCTCATATGGAGATGTTATCAAAAGTCTAGACACTCGTATATTCAAGTAAATAATCTAATTTTTTAGGTACATAACTAGCATACATAGACGCACATTTCTACCAAAACAGAGTTATAAATTTCACCAAATATCATAGAAAACCAGACATAAACTTTATTGCTCAGGTTTTAAATTATAATGAAAAATCGACTGAATTTCATATAACTCTCTTATACCTCACGCAATCGGGATGCGGATGGTTTCGCTGATCAGCATTCATTCAGACCTATATATACACTAGTTATCACATCTACAACTCATATTGTGACTGAGACCTAAGGGGGGATACTTTTGGCCAGTAGTGTATATGTATTATTAGTAAAAATTTGAATATCAATTTACCTAACTTTGCCTAGTTCCTGTAAAAAAAATTTATAATAATAATAGCTTTCTGATCTCCTAGTTAATAAGAGAGATCATTATTTCGTATGTAATTTAACGCACTGTTGTTATCGTTACCTTCAATAGACATGAATACAAATTTCTGGTTTGTTAATCTTTCAGACTGCTAAGTTCGAAATAATTTTTGATACGCTTGCATATATTCAGATTTTTGAGAGTCATTTGTTGCTGCAAAATATCGGAAAATTTACAGTAATAAAGTATCGGAAAATTTACAGTAATAAAGTATCGGAAAATTTACAGTAATAAAGTATCGGAAAATTTACAGTAATAAAGTATCGGAAAAGATTCCCACACTAGTTTGAAAAATGGCACCAGTCTTAAATTTGCCACTTTATGTCAATATATTTATATAACAATATTATAATAGCCTGTTCCTGTACAGAATATTAAATTAAAACAAAGAAATAAGTCATCAAAAATACTTTTCATATAGGAAATTAATGGCACAGTCAGGAATTTTTGGACAGCGAGTAGCTATGAACAAGAAGTTTTAGAACATTGCATAATTGCTCTAGACTCGGTCTATCTGATGTAAGCAATGAGAATAAAAATAAAAATTAGATAATAAAGAGGAAAATCCAATGTAGTGAAACATTCTTGAATCTAAAATAATACATATATGAGATGAAAATAGTGGAAACATAAGAGAATACTTTATTTCTGATGATGTAACAATGTATAAATCTGCATTCAAATGCTACATATAAAGATCTTATTAAGCACAACAATTTATATTAAAAAGATAACCATACAGCATCTGAAATTTTTCTACACTAAAAATGTTTGACAACAGTTGACAAAATTGTCACTCAATACAAGTTTTAAGTTTTGCAAAATCAAAATTAAGGAAAAGGTTAAGCATACAATTTTTAAGTAAATTTGTCTATTCACTTTTCATCTCAGTTATCTGTAATCTAAAGAGTTCGCTGACATTTTTTGTAATAATATCTGTTGTTTGTACTGTTCTTACTATTGCATGATTCATACAATGTTACTATTATTTAAACGTATAATCTAATATAAAATGGGTCGCTACAAATCGTGATTGATTGAAAATGAATTTAGTTTGCCACAGTACGTCCAAAATATTAAATTTTATACTATATAAATTAATACAAATACGAGGAAAAATAATTCATTTTTTTTTGTCTTGTTTAGTACGTTGTATTGATTACATGATCGATTTATAAATATATATAACCATATCTCATATGCCATAATTCTTCTTAAGATGAAAAGTTAAGACCATTTGCTCATATATTAAACGATTGAGAGCCTTTTGTACTATTAGATGATGATTTACATGTCATTCCTTGCTATGATAATAAGCGTTTTTCGATAATATTTTTAGGAAAGCTTGAACTGTTCATATTTTATCAAATAACGAACATATTCTTTCAATGATTATTATTGTGTCTGATTACTTAAATTTTAGTTTTTATAGAAATAAATGTTCCGTATAAGCCTCTCTATTGATTGCTGAAAACTGCAGATCTCTAACTGTTTCGATTGCCGAGCCATTGAATTTACATCTACTCCTCTTTCAATTCTGATGCAGACTTATATTTCGAAAAAAACAGCAGTTAAAGAGTTAATGTTATTTTAACAAATCGATTTAGTTTTCACTTTGAATTTTTCCAAATCTTTTGCTACAAGTTTTAGTTGTCGAGCAGTAAAATTCTTACCAATCTCTTTCACCATCCATATTTGATATAATAGTTAATCGAAAATTAAAATCATTATCTTCTAAAAATTTTATAAATCGAAATATAATATAAAATGGTAAATATGATTTATTTACTCAAAGAATTTTATATTTTTATCATTTTCGTATCTATTACGAACATTTTTGATTATAATTCATCATATTGAACAATCATTCTCTCTCATACATCATCAATATTACGAAAACAACGTAACTTTCGTTTAGATGTGGGTTATATACTGTATTGCATAACACCAAATATATATTCATGATTGAACATATCCTCACTTTACACTGACGAGAAGATACATACATATATACTTTTTCATTCATTTCTATGCAATGAAAACTTAACTCAAGTAAGTTTATGTTTATAAATCGAATAAGAATAAACGTATATATATGTAAACTTGATATAGTTTTTATTTTAAAACGCATAAAATAATTTCTATAGCAGAAATAATCAAACAAAATAAACTGGAAATGTATACATCATAAATATAGATAATGAAATAATAAAAACAAAAAAAGATCACATATGACGTGTATTACCAAAAATTATGCCTGATTGTGTAGCTCCTTTATTATATCCATATTGAGTGCTAATTATTGTATTACCTTGATTGATTGTTTCTGTTGAAAAACTTCGTTCATTTTTTTCACTTTCTTTTGGACCTAAACCACGTAATCCTTGTTTTTGTGCCTAATAAAAAAAGAGAGAATAAATTTATTTATTTTTCTTTATTTAGAAAAATAAATAAAAAAATCATTTACTTTTCGACCGAGTGCAAATAAACAAAGAATAACTTGATGAAGATTCATTTTTTCATAAAGATCAACTGTTTGAAATGTTTCAGAATCAGATAAACCAAAAGTTCGAGCTGCTTGAGCAAAACGAGCAATATTTTCCATAAGTTTAAAACTATTTTCACCTAAAATAATTTTTATTTAAAATAAATATTCATTTTATATAATAAATCATATACCATTATTAATTTTTGGAACAGAATTTGGTGCAATAGAATTCATTAATCTAAACGAAAAAAAAAAAGAATAAAAAATAAAATTTAAAAAAGTAAATACATACTGGCAAAGTTTACGACCATCTTTTAATTGACTATAAACGTTATCCATATCACCATTAGTATCAAATTTTTCTCCGATCATTTCACTAACCCATTCCAAAGCTTCGTGAGCTTGTTCAACATCATATTTTGATTGAATCTTTTAATAAAAACAAAAAAAAATTAAATAATCATTACCAAATAAAAATATGAATCATTCGTTTTTGTGTATTTTTTTTACCCACTTTTTCCCATGTAGCATGAGCAAAACCAGATTTTTGAGCGCGCAATACACTATTCATTTTTAAAGCCTTTTTTTTTTGATTTTGAAATCGTACGAATATTAAACCGATAAATGTTATATATAAATCTTTCTTATTTTCTTCAGTAGAATGTATATTCACGAATATATATGGAGGAAAATAATCAAAGAGAGAGGAAAAGAGAGAATGTTTTCTATGTAGGCGTATAAAACATGTTACTATGTCATGTGTATATAGAATTTTTCGTTCGATATATCATTTGTTTTTATATATGTATATTAATCTAACATGACTAATTCTATTTTAGTTAAATAAACTATATTTATTTTACAAATGAAAAGAATTTTAAAAAATTCCTTTTTAAATAATTAAAATATCAATGATAAACTAATCGCAAATATTTTATTCATTATTTTTTACATACTTTATCAAATGCTTCTTTAGCAAAACCATGCTTTAAAGGTCGATCAGCCATTAATTGTGTCTAGCTTTTGTTCTTTTACTGTTGAAACTATCAAAATTAGGTGTTTAAATATAGATCAGAAACATTAAACGTGAGAAAAAAAAAAGATAACACAGAAGTCTTTAGTCATGCGGGGGTAATATTATATTGTAAAGTATAAGAAACAAAAAAAAGAACCGCCCACCGAAACATTATCAGTTAAAAAACAAAAAAAAATTGTGTTTTTCCTGCGTTATGCATGCAATATCAGTTAGAGATAGTCATTCCACCTTCTTTTTGTTTTTCAATTCTTTATTTACCCAAATTTTCATTTTTCTGTAAAACAAGAATGAATAAATTTTAATTAAACATATCATTTGAAAAAGAAAGAACAGAAAAGGAAACCAATGAATCATATTTTTACTGATACTTATATATTATTAGCAAAGAAGACATAGAAGGAAAAAGAAATGATGACAAAACTTTTCCTCCATGGATATTTATCAAACTAATATATAAGATAATAACCTTATAAAGACTTGTTTACATATATATATGTATATTTATAGATCATAATCACAGATGATCTATTGCTACTATTTTTCCCAATGACACTTTTAAAACAATCTGATCAATGTACACAATATTCAGCTTGTTGGCATCCATTGTTGCCAGCATTTTCAGCTAGAATTATTTTTGCTTTACGAACTCTATTAGGAATTACTGTAAGTTTATTGTGAAAGTATTTTCATGTATATATAGTTTTTTCTTTTAAAACTATAGTGTTGTGCTATATTTACTTTTTCTCCTGTAACTTCAAAATTACTTCAAGATCAATTTCTTTTAAGTGTTGCTTTCATAGTTACATTAAAAAGTACACTTGGTGCAACAATTCGAGCAGTCAGTCGACTTTTTCTTGCTGCTATTATTTCTACTATTTATTGTATTTTTATTATTAATTTATTTCCAAAAAATATTTATTTTGCTGTTGGTTCAACTAATCTTTTTGTTCTTATTATTGTTTATACAGATTTACCAATAATTGTTCGTCGTTTTTCAATTTTAACAGCATGTATTATACTTTTACAATGGTTTAATAAACCTTACATAAATACACTTTATGTATTTCATATATGGGCATCATTATCTATTGGAAGTGCATTAGCTATTATTGTTTTATGTATTCCATTTCCATTATTTCCAACTGCATATCGTGAATTAACAATGCGTATGAAATTTGTTGCTCAACAAATTCGAATTGAAACAACAGGAATTATCATACTTATATCTGAACATGATGATACACATTTAAATAATAATTCTAATAATAAATATTCAACATCATTTAAAAATCTTAAAGATGATCATTTACTTTCAAGTGATATACAAGATTTACATTTATTAATTAATGATGAATTAAAATATATGAAACGTACTTTAACAGATATATCATTTGAACCTTATTTTATATTATTAAAAATTTTAAATATAATTAAAAAAATCTTTTATTATATTCCATTTTTAAGAAATTTTATTAAAATAACATCAACACTTCAATCACGTTTAGAAATATGGACAATATGTTTTATTTCATTACATAGAACAATTACTGGTATATTATCATTAGATCATCATCATCATGCATTTGTTGGTCAACGGCAATTAATTAATGTAAAAAAAAAAACAACATATTATTTTTTTCTTTTTAGAAAAAGAAAAATTGAATAATCTTTTTTTTTTAGGCAATATATATTCTTCTTGATTCTACATTTAATTTTTTGGATTCTACACTTCCATATACAATATCATCATCTAATTCTATAAATACTGCACATACAATATCATGTCGAAAAAAAATTGATGAAGCTCTTGAACATTTTTTTGAAATTTATGCACAAATGCGTGAAAATCCTTCTCATTCAGATATATCAAATATAAATTCCATACATTTAAATACATTTCTTCTACTTATTTTACGGCTTGTACATGTAATAATAACAACTGCTGAAACTAGTGACACGCCAGGTGTTAATCATGAACAAACTATAAATTCTTTATTAAAAATAAAATTATTTAATTGGAAAAATTTATTATATAATTTATTTAATTATATTGGTTTAAAACCAACATTTGGAAAATTTCTACGTGCTATAAAAACAAGTTTAAGTGTATTTATATCAGCTATTATTGTATTAACATACCGTGAACGTCTACAAGCATACAATTGGGTTTATTGGGCACCAATGACAACTGTACTTGTTTCAGATTCTTCTGAAGGTAGTACACTTCGTTTATCATTTCAACTTTTAATAGCTGTTTTATTTGGTTCAACATATGCTTATATAATTATAATACTTGCACAAAATAATTTACTTATTGGAATTTTTATATGTTTATTTATTAGTTTAATGGCATATATAAAATGTGATTTTGAAAAAGAATATTTTGCTGATGTATGTGCACAATCAGCATCAATAATAACATTTCTTTCTAATCAAGAAGGTTTACATGATTCAAATAAAGCAGTATTAGCACGAACAAGTTTAACATTTTTAGGAATATTTATTCATGTTTTTATTTCAAATATATTTTTACCAACATCAGCACGAGAATTAATTAAAAAAAAAGTAAAATAAAACATACTATGTTTTTTTTTTTAATTTTGTAAAATTTTAAAATAATTATATATTATTCTTAAGGTATTAATTATGATGAATAATGTATTAATTGCATTAAAATCAGTTAATGAAGATTTTTGTGTATTTATTAATTCAACAACAATAAATCCAATATTAATTAAACAAGATATGTCTAAATTTATGAATACACTTTCTGAAACAGAAAATATTATTGATAATTTTCCAATATTACTTGAAGAAGCTCTTAATGAACCAAATTTTTGGAAACGTCCATTTATTGAAGTTAAAGATTATTATGATGATATATCAAAAACATTACGACGAATTATTCATAATATTCGTTTTATTCATCGTTGTACAACAATACTTAAAGCAGAAATAAAATTACATTTTGCACAAGATGCTAAGTATGTTATTTATTTTTATTTTTACAATTAAAAAAAAAATAATCCTATTTCAGATGGCAAATTCGTCGAGGAAGTATGGCTCCTAGTTATAATACTGATAGAAAAGCATCACAATCATCAACAATCAATGATTTATATAGACAAAAACAATTACAAAATGATCTTGATATACCATTAACAATATTTATGACATATTCTCCACGTTCATCAATATCAATTCGTTTACCAAATACGGAATTATATCAACCAGTACTTCAACATATATTTATACTTGAAAAACATATTGAACAAGTTATATTATTAGTAAAAGAATTAATTGAAAAACAAGCAACTGTTAATATTGGTTCAGTTGAATTACAACAATTACATCATAAAGATTCATTTATTGCTGAAGAAGATAAAGAAAAGAAAAATTTTCGTATTCAAATTTCAAATCGTCGTCCATCATTTTATCCTATTAGAAAATTTAAATCTATACCAATATTAAAAAATTCTTATAAATATTTTCCTTGTTGTATTAATATAGATCAAGAAAAAGATAATGAACCATTACCATCATTACGTAATACTGTTGATATTATGTTTACATCATTAATTGAATTTCTTCATGCTAATAATCATTTTATTCGTACAGAATTAATCTCAACAAAATCAATTGGTGATATTTTAGCATTTCATACATTATCTTATGCTTTTAAAGATATGGCAGAAGCAATAACTAATTTAGCTAAAAATGTTCGAAGAATAAAACATATTGATACACGTACACTGATACATACAGAATCTGACGAAAAAAATTCTATAGTATTCTAGTCTATATTGTTTTTTTTCTCCTTTTTATAGATAAAAAATTGAATCTCGCATTTTTTTTAATTATTATTATTATTATTATTAAAGAAATTTGTTTTTTTTTTTTAATAAAATATTTTCTTTTTTTTTTCTATCGTATTATTTAGTATTAAATTAATGGAAGAAGATATATTTGAATATATTGATGGTTATCGATCATCTTGTAAATATTATTTAAAAGGAAATGTTAATATTATTCTTTCGGCCCCACATGGTGGAAGTTTAATGCCTGATGATATACCTGATCGAACAGATGATGCATATAATACATTATTAAATACAAATGATAGTTTTTATAATCAAGAACGTTCAAAAATAACCACTGTAAAAGATACTCGTACAGATGAATTTACTGAAAATGTTGCCAATCAATTAAATAAAATATGGAATTTTAAACCTTTTATTATTATTGGTAAATGGCATCGAAGAAAAATTGATTTTAATCGAGAAATTGTTGAAGGTACACTAAATCATTCAGAAACCGTATGTGCTCATGAAAATTATCATATGATTTTAAATAATATAATAAAACAAGTTAATCAAGTATTTGGTAAAGGACTTCTTATTGATATTCATGGACATTCTAAAGGAGAGTAAGTTAAAAAAAAAGAAATAATTAATCACATCCTATTTACGTAATACTCTACTTTGTTCAACGAAATTAAATTATAAAATTAACGTAAGCGAAAAGAGTAGAAGTATATTGGCAATAATAGATAAAAATGTAGGTTTTATTTTTGTGGATGAATATAGCAAGAAGAAAATATACTACTAAAGAGATAATCAATAAAAATCAACATTTGTCAGAAGTTTTGATTTTTTGATTTTTCATATAAATAAATGTGTTTTTTTCCTTGACTACCAAATGTAAGAAATAAAGAAAATGACATCAGGTTTTTTCGATATTCTATTAACTTTAAATTAAAAGAATTTGTCATTTCTCTATTTATATCTGTTCACTTCTGCTTACAGGCTTAAATCATAAAATACTTAGAATCAAAATATAATAGTTTCGAGTTAATTTCTATCGCTAAAATTAAATCTACAATGTCTTTTCTTGATTAATTTATTTTTTTATAAATGATATCAATTTATATATTCTGAGAAACTATAGTTAACTTTCCGAAGAAATAATATTGAGGAAAATATCATAATTCTATTAGGAAGATCTTTTCTTTGTGAAAAACTTTGTTTTTAGTTGTACGATGGTTGGATATATGTTATCAAGTGATCAATTAAATCAAAATGATTTGTCACATCCATCATTTAAAACATCAATTGAATCATTATGTGGATTAAATCGAAATGAATGCATTCGTGGTCATATTTCATTTGGATCAATATTTGAACGGTATGGTTTAGGTGTGGCTTATCCATCATTAACAAATCCTAAACCAGGTTCTCGTAAATATTTTTCTGGTGGTTATATCATACGTAAGTATTCGTCAATGATCAATGCAATTCAAACAGAATTACCATATAATATTCGTACTAGTGGAAATAAACGTATGAATGCACAAAATTTTGCACAAGTTATTGTTGAATACATGAAAACACACAATTTATTAATATCACAATAGAAGAAAAAATATAAAATTAGCTAATACATTGAAAATGTAAAATATTTAAATTCAATGAACATGTCAAGAATTTTAAAATGTAATGTATTCAATGAAAGAAATATCTGCATATACAGTGAGTTGATTATATGATGTGGGTGTTAATAATGATGTGTATGTGGACATGTATGCATGAACAATTTGTTTTGAATGTTTCTAATAAATACTGCTGTAACTTATAAGTATTTATAATTGTAAAATGTTACTATTCTTTTCTCATCGTGTTTTTCATATGAATCATTTCAATAATAATTATTGTTACATAATTCAGTTATTGGAAACTTCGAAAAAACTATTTATCTTTCTTTTTTACTTTCTCTATTAAATTTAGCTATGGATGTTTAGTTAGATTTGTAAAGCAACAGTTCAATCGTAATCGGATATGCCAAATTTTTTTCTTCTAGAACTTGATCGAAAATGTTCGGTGATTAGAAATTCGAATCTGTATACATTTTTTGTTGAAATGATTAATAAGTTTGAATTCTTTACATGGTAGGAACTTTATTCAATTTGATGAATTTTTATTATAATACGAAGATAGAATTCTTTCAAGTAATAGGATTTAATGACCTATTTCACATTTGAGTTAATAGACACTAATTTCGCTTCCTGCTTTTCGTCTATTTATATCTCGTTTTATGACATTTTCTTGCATTGCACAAACTATTTGTGACGAACTCATTTAATGTACTTTATAATATAGTATAATCATTTATGTATCACCTATAAACTATTGTGAAGAATGATTGAAAGCTTAATAGGTTAGTTTCACTCAGAGGTGCAGAATCTACCGTAGCTTCCTAGAAGCACGCATCAAAATTTCAAAGTTTTCCTCAACTGCATAAGGCGCGATGTATTCACTATCTAGAAATTGGAAATTCTATAGAATTCCATGAGAAATTCGAGGAATTCAACTGAGTCATGGCCCTCACCCTCAAGATATAACAAGGCGCTTTGAAATTTATAATACTCTAAAATATTTCTAATTTACTGTTGTATAACAAAAAAATTTTTTTTTAAAAAGTTTTTAAGAGAAAAGAATTTTATTGTTAGTAAAAAAAACCGGTCAATAAAGTGTTAAAATAAGTTAATATAAAATAGAATATTCTGAATTAATTATCGTATGGTGTTGCATCTTGATTGATATCATTATTTCTATTTACTATGTTTGTACATGAGACATTGTTCAAATTGATAAATACCACTAAATCATAGCACGTGTACCTTGAATGTATAATAATGTATCGTTTGGGATGATTAGAATGAGAATACATGAATTAATAAATAAAAGTTTCATAGGATCTATAAGAATGAATGGAAAACATCTAGAATAATGTCTTTTTGTTCTGAATCAAAAAAGAATCACTGACGACCAGTGCGACGTTCTGCTTATACATCTCGATCCAAACTAGAACTAACTAAAATAAACATTTTAACATTAGATACAAAAGAATCTTACAATCTGATACTGATTTTAGAAACCACGGACAGGTTTGGCCGAATACTATATTAGATCTGTTTTCGTAGTTCATTGATTTCTAAATAGAAAATAACAAATAATTTGAATATCAATAAATTTCAACTCTAAACAATATCAAGTTAAAATTATTAAAATTTGCTGATATACTGATAAATCAAACAATTCTTTGACTTGATCTAATTTCACCTGAATAAGTAAGATTTTCTGATGAAATTAAAACTAGAACTGAGATATAAATAAAACCAAAGTAAAACTTTTGTGAAACTTAATAATTATGAAACATCTTCTGCATTCTTCTGTGATAGATTTGTCGTATATCATATTTTTCGTAACCAGCATGCCTTTAGAAATAGTTTGTCTATCACGAATGAATGACTTTTTAATGTTTTTTTTATTTCTTTGTTACGTTATAGACTCTGATTTAATTAATAGTCTTTTCATTTCTTTCCTTCTCCATTTCTTACTTTATACTGTATAACTTTATATAAATATTATTTTCGTTTTACGAGAACAACTCGTTTTACAAATACAAAATAAAAAAAATTGTAGTAAGAAATTCAGATATTTTTTCTGATGTATAAATACCAATTAGAAAATATAAAATAGAGACAAAAAGTTCATATAAAAGTAAGTATGGTTTGATGCATTTAGTTCCGTATATTTCAAATCAAATAAATAGAATGCAATTAATCTTACGTAATGTATTGTAATTTCTGTACAAAGTAAAGAAGACTCACACATATTTTTATACATATAGAATAAGATGTTGATGGAAGGTATAAAAAGAATATTTTGGAAATATAAAGCTATAGACTACAACTATATAATTAAAAATGTTCTTGCTAAGATAGACATTCTTATTATTATTTTAAGAATATTTCAAATTAACATGAAGATGCAAAATTGATCTTCGATTTTTCATGCACTTTATTTTGAAAAAAATTAGTTACCTTCAAACTGTTCTAACAATATACTTCTGAAAACTCAATGCTGAAAAAAGTGTTATGCTTGAATTGTTTTTCTATATTTATATTTTTATTGACACATGAAAAGAAAAAGAACAGAAAAAAATCTTGAACACATAAAATCGATGAATAAAATGTTTTTCTTAATACCTTATTGATAGACTACTGTTTTCAAAACCAAATAGAATTTTACTTATTCATCTATATGAATATGTCAAGAAATCCGGAAAAGAAGAAATTTGGAAAAGAAATAAATTACCTTGAAAGATTTTTTTTCTTTCTGTTTCTTTTGATAGAGGTCAAAAGCACAGCTATCGATATGTTCTCTTCACTGTTTCTTTGCCAGACCTCAAGGGAACTGCTATATATGTATATATGTTTTCTGTTCACTCTCTCCTTCTGTGTTCATGTTCTTATCTTCTCGTTCTCTAGTACTATCTTTTCACCTCGTTTTCCTTTGTTCATGCTCTCATCATTTAAATTTGCACTATTCTCTCTCCCGCAGCGCATGATCATATATAAAGTGTAGCAATCTGTTGAATAAAACTTACACTAACAACTGCTTACAAATCAAATCTTACAATACAGCAATCTCTTATTCTTTCTTTTCCTCTATTCTTTTTACAATGGCTGCCGCTTGTCCGACACACTCTTACGTGAACAGCAATAAAGGTAAACCTCTTCTCATCATTAACGACTATGTCTTTCAACAGAGTGGCAAAGCCACGATGGCGACCACCTATTGGACATGTCAGTTTAAGGACTGTTCAGCCGTCGCTCACACAGTCACAAAGACTGACGATTTAACCAAGCAGAAGAATGATCATTGTCAT
Organism: Macrotrachela quadricornifera; assembly: GCA_022393335.1. NCBI lineage: Eukaryota > Metazoa > Rotifera > Eurotatoria > Philodinida > Philodinidae > Macrotrachela > Macrotrachela quadricornifera. Next base: position 119,911 of record JAJEKB010000703.1, on the reverse strand, counting down.
CCTCCTGTCCCACGGAAGATTGAGATTCGTAGGTTGATGAACAAGGTCAAGATTCGTGTCACCAGTCAGACAACAGCCATTGGTCAGATTTACGACCAAGAGGTGGCCAAGGCTAACCTATCGAAGATAGCTCTTGTCATGGTACCAACAGCGATGGATGTTCGTGAGTGAAGTAAAGTTTTACTCTGACTAAGCCTTTCTCTTTCCGACACTATCCAGGAGCTGGACCTAATTTACAACGGCGAATGGCAATTCCGACTCTTTCCACCTCAATCGATCTCTACATCCCCCGGAGTTATAAGATAGCTCTCGATGACGAGCGTTATCTTCTCGTTGATCAAGTTTGACACGCCAATGGCGATATTTCCAAGCGCATCATCATTTTCGCCACAGACGAACAACTTCAATTCCTCTTCAAGTGTGCCCACATCATGATGGACGGTACGTTTAGTATCTCACCCAAATACTTTGCCCAAGTCTATTCGATCCATGGGCTGAAGCACACGCAGAGTGAGTCTCTTCTTCGCAGTTTTATCACAAAACTGCTTCAAACAATTTCATTCAGGTGTCGCCTGCGTCATTGTGCTCATAACTGAACGAAAGTCTTTCTCCTACAAGCATATATTCAATGTTCTCCAGGATCACGCAGTTCGTCTCCAACTGTATTTCCAGCCTACTCGGGTGACAATTGATTTCGAACCGGCACTCATCAGCGTCATTAATAATGAAGTGAATTTTTTCCTATCTGATCTTTTAGAAATTCTGGTTTCTCTTTCTTCATCTATTCAGTTTCCAAACGCTCACCACAATTGCTGCTACTTTCACTATACTCAAGCGATCCATCGGAGAATTCAGACACTTGGACTTGCCATGGTATACAAGACTGATATGGACGCTCGCTGTTCTGCGAGAAAGCTCATGGCCTTGGCTCTGCTCCCGCTCGATCAGGTCGAACTCGGTTTTGACGACATTGTTAAAGAAGCACCCGATTCTATCGACGATCTCATCGATTACTTCTGAGACCACTGGAGGAAGAAGGTAACCTTGAGCCTATGGAACGTGGCGAATCTCGATGTACGTACCAATAATCACGTCGAGGGTGAGCAATACTCTCTTTGTCTTTAGGGAATGTTTTGACGTGAAGCATTCCTTTTCTCTCGTTCAGGCTGGAATAATCGTTTCAACAAGCGTATGAACAAAACTCATCCCAACAAGTGGGCGTGCATCGCTTGTTTGCAAGCCGAAGAGATCATCTTTCGACAACAAACTCTCAAGCTCAAGGCAGGGGCGCAAAAGAAAACAGTGCTGAAAACGTTGGCGATACAGAAATAACCCGACATTTTGAATACCAGCTTCTGCAACGACGAAATCGATCGTGCGAAAACTTCTCAAAGGACTCTCACTATTGGTCGCTTCCAAGAAATAAACTTATCAGGTGATCTCGAATATCTCCACACTTTTTACCTGTTGTGTCTTCTATTTACAATAAATTTCGGATAAAAATTTTCCAGATTTTTCCTTTTCCAGATTTTTTTTCCGAATTTCTTGACAACACCGAAAGAAAGAACGTACATATTATGAAGGTGAAATACAATAAAAACGTATATTTAAATTAATTGTTGATGGTGCACGTATGTTAGAATTATATCGTAATAATCTTCGAATGGTTCCACATGATATTCAATCAATATGTCAAGAAATGACAGTTTAAATCAATGATCAGATCGAGACTAAAACGAAAAATTCGGATTTTAATTCAATACTTAATAAAACAAAACAACAAGGTTTAAAAAAATAAACACAAAACCATATTCTTTCGAATACCTTTTGTTGTTTTATTTTTAGAAACTTTATTAAAATTATTTTGTAAAGATAAATTACTTAATGATACTGAATTTTATCATTGGATAAGGAATTATCAATTAAATGATGATGAAAATCCAATTATATCTGCAGTAAATTGATGTTTTTGAAAATTCTATAGAAAGAACATTTGAAATTAATGATTAAAATAGCGAAAGAAAAATGGTTAATTCAACAACGAAATATTAAAAGTCATTCAATGCATTCATCTAGAACTAAAATATTTGTAGATTTTATGAAAAATTATATAAATGAAAGAATTTATATTGATACTCCAAATAATGTAGATAGAATATCAATTGATGAACCAATAATTCCTAATCGATCTAAAATGTCATCACCATTTAAATCGATCAACATTAAAAGAACAAATAAAAATTAAACGAACTTGCTCACCACTTGATCTTTCGAAACTACCAGATAAATATGATCAATTATTAAATCTTCAACCAATTATTCAGCAAAAAAATAACGAAGAAATCAATTGTGGAGATTTATATGGTACTTAGTAAGTATTCATCTTTTTTTTACAAGGATTGCTTTGATTGTTTTTTTAATTTCTAGCTGGTTCAACATTTGATATCACATATACAATATCAAGTCCAACACAAATTGAACCTTTATTTAAAAATATTGGAAATTTTAGTATTACAATGGATAATCTTTTTCCAACATTTCAAACATCTCATTTATCACCAACTTTACAATTAAATTATATTAAATCTCAACAAAACAATCTTTTTGATGATAATGATGATGGAATGGATGACGAAGAATTATTAGAAGCATTTAATAAACATATGGAATCATCATCATCAAATCAAATAACTAATCCAAGTACTGTTTTGATACTTATTAATAGAGTTAATACTCAAACAGATGATATAACATTACCAAAATTTGATTTAGAATTTAGTTTCAATGATCTAGATAATAGTGATCATACAAATAACAATGTACTCGAAACTTGAGTTTTTATCTGATGAATATTTTGGAGAAAGTTCTGTCTCGCTTTTCCCATCTTGGATGATACACAAATGATGACATCACAATAATGTCAAAAAGAAAGAGATAAAGTACAAACGATATGTGTATGTATATGTATATACACATGTTGTATCGAAGTTACACCGTTAACTTCGTCGAGGAATATAAATTCGATACGACTTATACATATGTATGTGAATGTTTGAGAAATTCTAGTTGGCTTAACAAAACAGAAGAAAATTATTGTTTAAACCAGCTAGACTGTTTGGCCTAGTCTAGTTTAAACAATGATTTTCATCTGTTCTTCCCCAGATACATATATATATATACAGATGTATGTATAGAATTTTCTTATAGTGCATAAATTCTAAATTTGTTATATCGTACATTGCAACTGTTGGTTTTTTTATGGATATCCTGGTGAAAGGGTACGGCACGGAAACGGCCGTATACGATCAAATACGGTGCCTTTACTGCCGTATACGGTCCGAAAACGGCAGCCGGATTCAATCACCTGGGTAATATACACAACGAAATTCGTACATCTCAAGAGATGGTAAAAGTTAAAATTCTTGTTATTCATAAAAAAATAATGGAAATTTATTTAAGATAGACCAGTATTTCGAATGGATCAGAAAATACAAAGTAAAAATAGCCTCAATAGGAAATACTCGCAAGGTTTTAAAGTATAAAGGTAAAATTACGGTATATTTGGCCCTGGTAGAATGTGAACAAAATCATATAGGTAATTAAATTAATAACAATGATTAATAAATTTTATTTTGTTTTAATTTAGATAAACTATTAGAGAATAAAGAAAATTAAAATGATCAATAAATAATGTCAATGTTAATAATATATATTATGTAAATAATATATTAATCAATTTATTAGTTCTTATTGTAAATATAACGTAGCACTGCCTGATCGGTTTATTTTAACACATTCGAGGCGATTCAGTTTTGTATAGAAATTGATCGAGATATTCGTTCCTACGAAGAATAAATTCCTAGTGAATGCATTTGCTGACCTTTTCTTTCTGTTCTATCGATTTTTTTTACTATTCTTCTTTTTGTACAATTAAATAGTGAATCGAATCTCGTATCCAACCGTATAATGACTCAAGTTACTTTTTCGTTTTGTAATGTGTATTATACATTACGTGTGAGTTAAGGATAGAAATTTTCTAGATTTTTCTGTTGCATTCGTGTCTATTCGGCGCATTGCTACTCATCAATATAAAAGCGATCAAAATTGTCAGTATTCTTGAATATTTTACATGTCGTCAGAAGAAGCCAGTGCATCGATTGCTATCGACATTTCATCACTGACGAGATTATAAGCCTTATGGTTCTTGAAACTAATAGATATGCAGAACAATACTTACTAACACATAAACCTAGCAAATGATCAAAAAATCTTCAATGGAAACCAAGTACTAACGAAGAAATGCTGAAGTTCTTGGGGATAGTCATTGAGATGGGCTTAGTGCAAATGCCAAAAGTGGACTATTACTGGAGCAAAAGTCAATCATATGGATCAGAAATCATTCAAAATACAATGTCGAGAGACAAATTCGAATTACTTCTCAAGTTTTTGCATTGTTCTAACAATGAGGAACAGGATGCAAGCCAAGATAAACTAGCTAATTTGAATCCATTTTTGATCCTATTGAAAGCTAGATTTTAGTCGATTTATACGCCCGGTTCTGTCACCACCGTCGATGAAACAATGGTGCCGTGGTGCGGTCGACTCTCCTTCAAACAATACGTTCCAGACAAAACCTACAAATATGGGGTTAAAATGTATAAAGTAGCAGACATAAATGGATATACTTGGAATTTTATAATTTATACAGGAAAACAGAATCCAACGACTGGCCTTAGTCATACTCAAACAGTCATCATGCAATTATTAGAAGATCTTTGCGGATACTATCGAACTGTGGTAGCTAACAATTTTTTTACGAGTATCGATCTTGCGAAGCGATTGTTAGGAAATGATACTTACCTCATTGGAACATTGAGAAGTAACCGTGTTGAATCTGGAAAAGCAATTCTTCAGAAAAAACTCAAGAAGGGTGAGATTTATGGACTTCAGAATGGCGATAGTGTCAAGCTGATCAAGTGAACAGATAAAAGAGACATTCTGATGATATCTACCAAGCCATCTCATACAACTGCTCTTGTGGACATCAGAAAAACTAATCCATTTGGCGAGCGTATCATAAAGCCACAAGTGGTGCTCGACATTTGTCTGTGTATTGAAGTTTAAATTCTGTGGTATATAATAGAATTCTGTCAAAATTCTGCTGCATTTCTTAAAAATCATGTTGTGCTCTAATTTACAGTCAATTCATTACCTAATATAGACAAGTTTACAAAATTCTGAATTCTACTTAGTAGGTATTCTGCAGCCTCTTATCTTTATCGAAAGTCTCCTTTCTTCAAAATTTAATTTCGAATAGGAAATGCCTCAAGAGTCTGCTCTTTCTCTATCTCTCCCTCCTGACCTTTATGTTCTTTTCATCTTTGAACTCATTTTAATTTTTAACGAATATGATTGTAATCATATTTTTGTCAAGTATGTGCAAGACAATAGAACGAGAAGAAAATGCGCCTTTTGCAAGGCTTGATTCATGCATCTTCTGCTATCCAAACAGACGTCCTAGCCAGTTAGGCTAGAAAAGACATCTCTTTTCTATCTTATGATTCCATAACATCTGTGAATCATAATAATAATAATAATGTTAATTTCCATGCTGACGTTAGTGTAACAATCGCTTTCACTCCTTTCAGATTGTCATTTTGAGAAGTTCTTTTTTGACTAACAAGCAAAGGACATCGTTTATGAGTTTGTTTTCAAAATCACTAGAAAGCATGACTAATTGAATAAAATTCTACAAAAACCATTTATTAATTTTCTGGAATTCCAATAAATATTTCTGATATCATATTTTTATATGAAATTAATGTTCGATCTTGAACTCGTAGGTTTAAAATTCTTTTCCAGCATGGAAGTCACATTGCCATCCAATTATGTGGACAAAGGAGAAATGGTGTCAAGACTGTTTTACTGTGAATATCTCTTGATCGATTTTTTGACGTACATCCGTATTTCTTTGCAAGAATTTTCAAAATTTATTTTTCGTACATTCGTGAAGTAGTACAAGTATGAACCGAAAAATCGATTGTGAAATATTTTGAAATTAGCTTTTGAAAAATCATCAGAAGTCTCTGGTTAGTTGCAACGTTAACATCACTTGTTCTTTTCTACAATTTTAATTTGCTTTTTTTTGTTATAGTTTAAGATTTTCATATAGCGCAGCTAATTAGTTCGATTAATTATCTTTTTTTCCAGCACATGCACGTATACTTAAAAGCCGTCGGCACGTTTGAATCGGTTTCTTTTTTTTTTAAGTTTCGATGGGCTAACAAATTCTTTAAGTGTTTATGTGCATATTAATATCTAAGTTTAATATGAAGAAACATTTTTCTATCATTCAGATTTGTTGAAATTATTGTTATGACATATTTAAATATATGAATATTGATTTTTAAATCAAATATGAAAATCGATATGTAGACTAGGAGATTAATTTTATTCAAATTGAATTTGCTTGCGGATCATGTCGAGTTGCAGAACTCCAGCAGAGAATCTTTATTAGCTATCTAGTTGATACAATAAAGAAATATTCTTTGCATTGAACTTTATAATATGTCATAGATCTAATGAGATTTATTGATGAAAATTTGTAATATGCTATTAAGATTTTGTTTCTTCGATCAATCTTTATTGTCAAACAATGAATCTTTGTTAATGACATAAAACAAGAATCAATAAAATTCATAACGAAACAACTTAATTTATTTTTCAATAATCATATATCTTCTTGAAAATGATTAGCAGATATTTCTTATTAAAGAAAACAAATTGAAATGCATAGTCAGTATGATTTTATTTATTAATAAAGTAATTAAGATTTTTAAATTTTATGACATTTGTCTACGAAGAAATCTTAAAGCAAATCGTTTTTTCAATTTTCGTCTATATAATGCACGTCGTTTGTCATCATCATCATTATCATCACTATCACTAATGTTATCATCTCGTTTTCGTTTCATATTAAGTTCTTGTTTTTTAATCTCACATAATGTATTATTATTTTCTTGTGCCAATGCTAAACGTTCATCATAATGTGGACAATTATTAAGTAATATTGATGGTTTTAATTGAGCAATATTAGGATGTCTAACTATTATATCCATAGCTTGTTCACAAACAGCTTCTCGTGTTTCATCCGCATCATTATCATCATCGTTATCATTCAATTCTAAGACTGTTTCATCATTACGACGACGTAATTCACGATATTGTTCAGGACATGAACGGTAATTATTAGGTAAAGAATTTGATAATGATAAACGAGCATTGCTAATGATGAATGTCGTTATTAAGAGAACAGAAATTGAAAGATAACTAAATAAAATCTTTTAGTTTTGTTAGTTTTATAAATTATTAAAATACTTACTGCATTGTGTCTATCTTATATGTTATTCAAGAAAATGATGTTTATACTATTCATCAAACATCTTATATATTAATCATAAATGAATAAA
>JAJEKB010000703.1:0-109442 GCA_022393335.1 Macrotrachela quadricornifera | reverse complement strand
AGCATCAGGATGTAATGTCCAATATGAACCTTTACCTGGACGATCAGGTCCACGTGGAACTTTAACAAAACAATCATTAAATGATAATGAATGACGAATAGAATTTTGCCAACGTTGTTGATTTTGTCGATAATATGGAAATACATTCATAATAAATTGATAGATATCATTTAATGTTACCATACCTGTTGGTGCATGTTGTATTGCCATTGTAATAAGACTTATATAAGAATAAGGTGGTTTAGATGGTGCATTACCACGACGATTACCTGATGATGATGTTGTTGGTGTTGTAGTCGGTTGTTGACGTGGTACAGATGAAACTAAATCGATATTAGATTTTTCAACAGAACGATTTAAATCATAAGGTGATTGTGTTAACATATAACTAGATTGTGGTAATGGTTGTGAATTATTATAATAATGCATTGTTGGTGTTTCTAATTCAAGTTTTGTAGTAGGAAGTGATTGAACTGGTACAAGAGTTGCATAATCTAATTGTTGTGGTTCAATAATAGTATGTTGTTGTGGCTGTTGTTGTTGAATTCGTAAAAGTTCATTTAGTTCTGGTTTATAATCATGTGTAGTATTATTTGATGATGATGATGATGATGGCGACTCATCACCGATACTAGTCTGATGATTGTGTATTTTCATTTTTGTTCTTCTTCTTCTTCTTCTTTTCTTCTTTGGTTATTTTTTTTTTGTTTGATTTTTTATTTTTCTTCTTTTCTCTTCTCGTTATATGTGGAAAAAAAGAGAACGCACAAAGTCAATAAGTATTTGGATTGATAGGTGGCCGTCGTCTCGACCACTATTTGATCATCATTTAAAAATTAAAGGATGGTTTGATTGTTCGCTTGTATTATAGACAACGACAATTCGAATACAAACAAATCTTTCGACGAGAACGATGACGGCAACAACAACCAATGCGACGAATCCCCGTCGAGCAAAGAGAGAAAAACGGAAATGAATCCCTCAAGTAAAAATTCTGCTTTCTATTCTCTCCTTTTTCTCTCTTTCTCTCTATCGTGTTCTTTTTTTTCTTCTCTCAGGGTTTGTCGTAGTAGCACGATCAAAAGCTCTTCTCTTCTTCTTCTTCTTCTTCTTCTTTTTTTCCTCCATACAACGACATTTTGCTGCATATATGCGCCCGCTTTTATTATAATTCAGCTATTCGACCGACGAATCAGTTGTTCTCTTTTCTTGCACACTTTAAACTATTATAGACAAGAAAAAGAAAGAAAGAGAGAGGGAGAGAAGGAAAGAAAGAAAGGCAGAATGCGGGCAAGAAATTGAGAGTACGTGCTATTTCGTCTGAAAATGTCGTCATTGTAGTGTGCAGTCAAGTTACAATGGATTGTCAAGAAAAACCTGAGTCAAGCAAAAAAAAAAAGACAAGAAAGAGAGAAAAAAGACGAAGACGAGAGGGCTTGATTTCTTATCTACGTAAATGACGAGAGAAAAGGTGAAAGAAAAAACTAAAGGCTAAGACACAGACAAGTTTTTTTAATATAAAAAAAAAAGAAAAAATCCTGTTGTATGATTCGTCAAAAAAAAAGCATTTTTTTCTTTATATACGGACTTTCCCGACGAATGAAAAGAAAACATTAAAAAAAAATTCTTATCAGTTGAAGGAGAATATTATGTGTATAGACATGTTGTTAAGATTAATATAAAGATAAAAATAAAAATGAACAATTTTCTTTTTATATGAAAAAGATAATTTCTTATTATTGATTTACAATTTGCATTCTAATTCTATGTTATCAGTTTCTTTTTTTGTAACTTACCTTTATAAATGATTTATTTCAAACAAGAAGAACTTAGTTTTGTTTTCAAATCATCGTATGCACTATACTCTTCTCATAGTATTGTATGTATGTGTATGTGCACTACTAACTATGTGAGCAAGTAGTGAAAAAAAAAGAGAGAGAGAAAGATTCTGTGTACATACGCCTCACCACTACTAAAGTTTTGTTTATTGTAAATAGAGCGTCTCGTCGACACACAATGTGTAAAGAGAAGAAAAAGCTTCACTGAGCAAGCATACATCACAGAGAGAGAGAGAGGGATGGGAGAGACACAAGTCGAATCAAATAGTAACACAAATTTTTTTGTGGTTGTCATCATTCGTAATGTGCGTATATGTGTGTCGAGAATGAATGTGTGTAATAAGAAACAAATATTTGCTCGAAGACGAGGCAGAAAAAACAGTTCTTCATTATAATATAACTATAAGTGAATAAAAGAGAAGGCTTTTTTGTCATCATCAAATAAAACTAAAAAAGAAAAGGAGTGAAAAGCTAATATATTTAATTCATTGTTATTATCAGAAAAGCGGCTCAGTTTCATCATTAACAAAAAAAGTCGATAATCAAACCGATATCGATAGATATTTAGTCAACAAACCAACTATCGATTACATGATACGATAGATATTTTTTTTCACAAGCGGATGTCACATATAGCATAGACAAAATTCTCTTCAGGTTTTTTTTTTTCTATCTAACCATATGTCCATATTCATATATAGACTAATCCTTCTTGCACGTACATATTCTTCATTGTTTGCTGAACGTGCATCTATTGGAGCTACCTGTCTGATGAAAATTGATAACCAAGAAAGAAAAGAAAAAAAAAAAAGATCAATCAAGATTTTGACAATTATGTCTTTTGTTGCTGAGAATAAGAAATTGCACATATAGATATATATATTGACATACACACACACATATATATATGTAGAGAAAGAAGACAAAAAAAAAAAGAACGTGAAGAAACAAAAAACACCGCATAGAATTTGATCATAAAATTTGTGTTTTTTTTTCTTTTGTATTTTATGAATATAGACTAGGTTAACTCGAAAGAAATTAAGATGATGAATTTGTATTATTATAATAATAATTAGTATTGATTGTATCCAAAAAATTACTTGTTGCTTCATGACCAGTCATTGTTGAATAGAATGATTTAAAATCTTGTTGACCATTAATAAGATTATCAATACGAAATGTACCTGGTGGTGGTAATTGATGTAAAAATGTTGTTGATGATGATGATGATTGATCAATTGCATGAAAATATTGTTGATTATGTTCAGGAGTTAAATATTGTAAACCATTATTATTAGTATCATAAGTTTGATGATTATAAATTGATGATGATGTTGGATTATGATGATATTCAGTTTTAATAATAGGCATTGATTCATTTGTATATGTTGTTTGTGATGGTATTTGAGAATAATGTTGATAATATTGTTGTGATAATGGTAAAGATAATGATTCTGATACAGTTGCTTGTCGTGGTGATGAACCAGGTGAATCAATTCTTCCTATTGTATTTTCTGATAGGGATGGTGATGACGATGAATGGGATTTATTTAAATTTGAATTTATTATTTTATCTTTATTTGCTGTTTTAGATTTATTTGGATCTTTTGTTTTCTCCTTAATTTTAAAACGTTTTTGTCGTCGTAAATAACAACCATTTTCAAACATATTTCCACTATCAGGATGTAATGCCCAAAATGAACCTTTACCTGGACGATCAGTACTACGTGGAACTTTAACAAAACAATCATTAAATGATAATGAATGACGAATTGAATTTTGCCAACGTTGTTGATTTTGTCGATAATATGCGTAACGATCTTGAATATATTGATAAATTTGTGATAATGTACACATACCATCAGGTGAACCATTAATAGCATGAGTTATTAATGAAATATCTATATTTTTTAAAGAAAAAAAAACGATAATAAATAATAGATTTTAGTTTGTTTTATTTTTTTTTTTTGATAAACTTACAAGAATAGGGTGGTTTTGATGCTGCATAACGACGTGCATAACCAAGACTAGGAGGAGGTTGTATTGAAGGATTATTTGGTGATACTTGTTGAATAGTATTATTATTATTATTATGATTAGTTATTTGTTGTATATAAGATCCATTATTTGATGGCCAAAGATCAGCAATATTTGTATTTCCATCAAGTTCAGTTGTTGGTATAAGTGAATAAGACGATGTAATTGGATCCATTTTTTTTTTATGTCATTATTTGAAATCGTTGTTTTTTTTTAATATATTTATAGAGTCTCTACTTTTGTTGTGTGTATGTATGTGCGCAGAACTTAATGTGTCAATGTAATGTTTGTAAGAGACACAGCAGAAGGAAAAAGAAAAAAGAAAGAAAAATGTGGGTGACAAGAAGAAGAAGAAGAAGAAGAAAAAGAGAAAAAAAGGAAATGCATCAGTGTAATTGGAGTGGAGAAGAGCCGATTGGCTGACCGTATACACATATATATTCATATTTTTTTCTCTTCCCGTTTCTCTCTCGTTTTTTTTCTTTATCATCCCTTTGCCAATTGATCGATTTCCGGATGACCACCAACGAAAAAGAACAAGGTCAATTGGTTAAAAAACAAAAATCCAAACGGGATACGTTGATCAATAAAAGATAGTATGTCTCGTCGTTGTAGTCAATAGTCGAATTAATAATTAAACATAAAGAAAGTATTAACGATTAATCCATCAAGAAATGTTGATTATAGTTGAATAAAAAAAAGAAGAGGAAGAATCCAAAAAATAAAACTGAATAATGCCGACATGTAATATGTTGTTCTATCCCATCGTTTGAATACCAATCCAAATTTATATTTACTTTTCATTCATAGTCAAGCTTTTTCTTTTTTTTTTTTTTCTTTGAAGCTTTTGACTGATTAGATGATGAGAGCGACACATCATCATCATTACTAAGCAATGTTTTCTTTACGACTTTAAATCATCTTTTTCTTTTCTTTTCATTGTTTTTTTGTTTTTTTTGAAATGAAATTTTCTGATGACACAAAAGGTATGTATGTGACTAGGAATATTTTTTTGTTATTGTTGATAGAAATGATTTTATTCTTTGAGAAAATAAAAATCAACATCAAAAGGGATATATTAATCAGACAGAAAATTGACTGTGTATATGTGTATATGAGCTTTATCGAGAGTAGGTGCAATTGTCTTCTATGTTCTTCTGTTAACGGCATTTCACATATAGGATAGACAGGAAAAAAAAAGAATATTTCGTTTGATCATCAGAACTCTGTCAATGAACATTATGAAAACGATAAAAATAACACATGATTAAAAGAAATAGGTTTCAAAGAAAAAATAAAATAAAATAACCAATGGTACCTTTTTTTTTTGTATTTTTTCTTTAACACTCACCAAAAACTTTCTTAAATTGTATGTTGATCGTATGCGATTAATAATAAAATATGTATATATATGTATATGTATAATGTCTGCTTGTCGAACAACAAGATTGTCGTCTTCTACTTCTGTTCTTATTCTCACTTATGCTTACTTGCTTCTCTTTCTATATTTACTAATTGAAGTTGCAGTAAATAAATATTGAACAAACGCTTTCTCTCTCATTCTCATTTTTTCTCTCTCTCTCTCACACATATATATATATATATATATACTCTATTTCGTGTGTGCACACCGCAATATGTTTTTTAAAAACTATGTACACAAAAGTAACCGTCGTTTCTTTTCTTTTATTTTTTTTTCTCTTTTACTTTATTCTGCAGAATATGAGGAAAAAAAACGAGAGAAATAGAATATAGTATTTTGTTTTATCAACATAGTAATAGTTTCAATTCTATCCTTTTTCATTTCGGGTTAAGTAAACATGCAGATGGTATATGTACAATTTTACTGGTCACTATATTCATCATATAAAATAATAAAAATTTATGTGTTACAAGTTGGCAAACATATATACATAGTGGATATTCATTGATATATGTATGTTAGGCACTAGTCATTCGATCACTATCGTGACCTGTCTGTTCGGATATATTTACTTTTCGAGTTTACACTTTTTTCATTAGAATATATATGTGAAAATGGTCAACATTTTGAAATATAAAAGAATATAACGGAAAAAATATAAAAATGAGCAAACATTGATCTCCGCTTTCGTAATGAGACAAACTAAAATTAGACAAGATTAGTCTTTTCGATTGATTATATTCAAAAAAACAAACCGTGGGAAATGATTTTTCTATTAGAAACATATACAAATTGTGATAGGAAGATAAAAAAAAAAGAAAATTATTACATATATTTTATAAGTCTAGTCAAATATTCTTTAACAATTGCCATCGATAGCTCGATTATTTGATGGCTTCTTTTACTCTTAATTGCCAAAAGATATAATCATTGAATTGAAGATGAACATAAGGCTCCTATTATCGAACACATTGCAAATGATTCTTAAAAATTGAATGAAGACAGCAAATACTCGAATATGCTTGATAAAATTTTGAGAAACTGATGTCTATTGGGCAAATTAATCAAAAAAAAAATGGAAGAATCGTAGGACGATTGTCAATATTGGTCATAGACGAACGAAAATCAATCACACATATGCACACACAAAAAACTCACTTGAACTGCTTGCTCGATTACTGCCAATGATGATGCTCTTGTTGTGTTTGTCTGCTATGCCGATGTGTATGTATATAGTGCAAAGAAAAGACTACAATGATGATGATGATGATGATGGTGATGAAAAAGAAGAAGGAGAATAAGTGTGAGGTGGCCACCATCAACTCATCTCATCATTGTGTAGTTGACTAAATCAATATTTGCCTATTTTAAGTCGCTATCCTCATCACTGTCTTCTCATTGTCGTTCTTTTTTTAAAGAATATCTTACGAACCATTATATTTAATGCAAAAGGATTGTCTTTATCATTACAAATTTGTTTTAGAATAGATTAATACAAAAGAAAAAGGAAAGAATAAAATTTTGTAATTATGAATTTTATTTCAAAATAAATATAACTATTAAAACTTGCTTATAATATGTATAAGAAGAAAAAATGAGATTTTGAAAAATAAATTAAATGATTATTATAGGAAAATAGGTGAAAATCTTCACAGATAGTATTTCAATGTTATTATCATTTTCACCATATGTTTTTCTGATTATATCTATTTTTAATTTAGTATACTGTCAGAGGGGTTAAAACACGCTTCTTTCTTGAGTTTATTAACAGATGCACTTCTCACTAGCGATATCTAGAGGAAAACTTGAAACAAAAAAACGAACTCAAATTTTTTTACATAATCTAGTAGAAGACTGGAACATATACATAATTATTATATGCATATAAGGGGCATTAATATATTTGTACCGTTCAACTAACAACAACTTCGACGAAAATTATAGAGAGCGGTACAATCAAACATTTTCAGCCTAAAACATATCTTATAGAAACTTGCCCCTAACGAGGAGGGTCTCATTCGATTGTAAATTAAATGTAGAATTTTTTAATGCCTAAATTGTAACATGAGACCTTTTGTAGCGAAATCATTAACCAAAGTGCATTCTGCTTATAAACTATGAATCATCTAGGGCCTGACAACATACCAATTATATTCTAAATAAAATGTAAACAGAGCACAAAATTCATTCAATTTATAAAATAATATAATCGTACTTCTTTGTTGAATCTGATATGATATTATATAAAAAAAATAGATGACAGTAGAATACGAGTTTGGTTCTTTCATGATGACCTATTTAATAATGACTCACAGTTCCTTTTAATTATTATTGATATTTACATTATAAAAAAATTATCATTCTATGTTATTACCAAATTTCATATATTTGTGGTGAAAAATATATGTTATTGCATAAGTATGAATCAATATTTTCGAACACTATATTAGTATTGTGTCATTTAGTATACGGACTAGTTTTTTATCAAATTTTTTTTGTTTGAGAAAATCATTAAAATCAATGGATTGGTTAAGTAAATATGAAAATGCTACAGAATTATATACTGATGCAAACTCTCGATGGCCAACAAATAAAGAAAATAAACCTGGTAAATGGATTTTAGCTTCTTTTGATGACGAATCAATAATAGTTTATCAAGCATATAATTCCGAAATTGCTCAATATGCCAGTGAAAATAATCGTTTTATAGGATGTCCTGGTTATAGCCAAAAACGTATGACATGTATGATATAAATTTTAATTAAATTTTCTTTTTCTTATAAAAAAACAAAAATATTATTATAGGGGTTAAAACAAATTTTCTTTGGATGATGTATCGATCTCAATGGGCAACATCACCTAATCAAGAACATATTTTAGCAATATGGCTTCGACGTACAGCATTTGAGAGTTATTTAGCACAAGCGGTACATAGTACACATGCAGGTCTTCCTGAAAATGATGAAAAAAATTCCAAAAATATAACTCATCAAGGATTAATTCGTTTACAATGGGATCCTGATCATCATCCACATGGTACACCAGTTTCTGGACGTCGTGCTATTCAATTAGGTCTTAAAGGGATTGAAAGTTTTCTTGATGGTCGAGATATTATACGTATTGTGGATATAACTTCATTTGTTCAATCTCAATATAATAATGCTGTTTTACCAAAAGATCAACTTGATAAACTTCGTGTACCTATTGAACATATTTATGTTCCACAGGACGAACAAACTCGTCGTCATATACGATTAGATTCATGTACAGAAGAAGAAGAATAATATTATGTTTCTAACATAATCGAAAGAACTATTCATACAGACTCATCTAAGAATATTTTATGAATAGATTGTTTTAAACAGAAATCAGTCATCAAAAAGAAAAATATTGTTTTGATAAATTTATTTTTATATTTTATTTTAATATCACTTCATCCTATATGTATCGTGTCTATACACATAAGAGTTAGGACAAGACAAAATTAAGTTTAGGAAACAAGACAAAAAAATAGAATAATGAATAATAATAAACATATCGCGGCAAAAAAAAATGATCACTGTATTTTTTAGTTTTCCTTTTAATAAACACCGACAAGAAAAAAAATAAAGAATTAAAAGAAAAAATATTTATTTTGTTTTTGAATAGCTCAGCTATATTTTTGTTTACGTGATTTTAATTATAATTTGCATGCTTTGATGATTTCATTTGTGCTGGTGGTCTCCATTGTTCAGGTGGTGGAAGATGTTCAAGTGGTGTAAATCGAAAACGACTTTCAAAATCACGATCGTAATCAAGTGCTGATGTATTCCATTGATCATAGCGACGTTCGGGAGGTACATTATCAACAAAGTCAGATACTTGTGGTGGTGGTCGACGTATTGTACCTCCAGAATTATTTCTGGGTGGTGGCGGTGGTGGAGCCATTGAAGGAGGACCATCATGATGTGTCATCTTGTTAAATCTCATGACATGGTCTGGATTAAGTGACACATTTGGTGAGTGGCCATTATTATTTAAAGTTGGAGGTAGATGTGATTGAGAAGGAGGAGGAGGAGGAGGTGGTGGTGCACGAGTAATCTTTTGTTGAGAGCCTGAATATGTATAGATATAGATATAGATACATAATAAATTCAATTTTTTCAGCAAATAGTAAGAAAAATATGAAAGTTAACCTGTTGATGGTGAATGCGTTTGTAATTGTGGTCCAGTTTTTGTTCTATTTTCGTTATTGAATGACGATTGCGGTGGTGGTGGTGGAGGAGGCTCTCGAGGATGATGTTTTGGTTGTTGTGGTGGTTGAGCTGGTGGAGGAGGAGGATGATGAGTGAAATGTCGTGTTGGACCTCCTATATTATCTAGATAAAACAATATAACAATATAATCCAATTTGATAAAATTTTTCTTCAAAAGTTTGCTTACTTCCTGTTCGAGATACATCAGTTGGTGGAGTTGATGGTTTGATAACGGGTTGCTGTACTTGTATTGGTTGAGAAGGAGGTGGTGGAGGTGGAGGTGGAGGAGCCGGTGGCGTTGTTGGTTGAGATGATTTGACAACCGGTTGTTGTGTTTGTTGAAATAATGGTGGATGAACAGAAGACGCAACTTGTGAATTCAATGGTTTCTCAGTTTTGTGAGTTTTAGTTGTTGATCCAGCATTACCACTAGTCGATTTCAGGTTTCTAGTACTAAGTAGATCCGCTGTAATACTGAATGGACCGGCAGTAGGAGCAGTACTTGGTCTGTCATTTGTATTTGATCGATTTGCAGGTGAACTTCGTACAGGAGAAGGATTAGAAGCAGCAGAGACTGCACCAGTATTGCTGTTCGAACCTCCAAGTATTGGAGCACTTCGATCATTAGTTACTACTTTTTTCAAACCACCTTTCTTAAAACCACCAATGTCATTTAGAAGACCAGTTCGGTCGGCACCAGCTGTTGCTGGACGTGCTGCTCCTGCATTACCTGTCGCCGGTGGTGGTGGCGGCGGCGGTGGAGGTGGAGGCGGTGGAGGTGGTGGAGGCATCTGAAAAATGTTTTAAATTTGATTAATGAAAATAGACATCGCTCATGTTTGTATCTTTCTGCTTAAATATCCAATTTTAAATCACTGATACATGCTCGATTACTTGAATTATCTGGAACGTGTCAGTTTTATAGTATGAGAATTAGGAGAGGAAAATGTTGATAAGCCTTAGACACTCATGTAGCAGTGAAAGCAAAAGCACATGTATTCATTTGATCATTATATTACTTATGATGTTTTTCTAAAAAGAATTACATATTTTGAGTTATCATCAAATTTTTAGTAAAATACAAGACTTTTTCTGTTAACAAAATCAATTTCAAGTTTTTTGCCTATTATCTGATACTTGTAAGAGTTTCTTGGAACTACTAAAAAGTAGCCCAAAAGTAAAAATATGGGTTGATATTTGCGGACTCTTATTTAAAGGAAAAGCTTTAAAATAAAATCTATATGATATTGGGAGTTAGCACAAAAACTCACATCTAATAATACATGATTTAATAAAATGTAGAAAAATAATATTTTTTTCGGTAGTCTCGAGAAACTCTGACATGCATCAAATAGTAAGCAAAAACTTAAAATTGATTTTTAATAGAAAAAATATCTCATTTATTTTTAGAATCTGACGCGAATTTCGAATATATATTTCTTTTCGAAATTTTTAGTTTTACTGCTACATAAGTATCTGAAACTTATCGACATTTTTCTTCATCAATTCTCACGATATAGAACTGAAACTTCCAAGATAAGATGAGTAATCGTGTATGTGTTCGTGATATAATAATTGGACTGAATTGCAATGCTAAGAAGAAACAATCGAAAAAGTATACTGTTCGATTTTTGAGTAGGGGGATACATCCAAATTACGCAGATATAGTAGAACAAGAATAAATACAATATTATAAACGTGAATAATCAAACGAAAAGGGAGAGAGTAAGCGAAAAAAAAAGAAAACGTAAAAAAAGCTCCAAAGTAACAAAACACGCTTGTAATGATTGTATGCATGTTTTTCTCGTTCTATAGAATTACTGTCATTCTGAGTCAACAAACATCATAGTCAGATGCTTTTTTTTAATGTAATGGTGAATGAAAAGAAAAAATTCACTTAAAATTTTATTTCACAACACTCATTATCATGAAAGACATGCTAACTTCCTACGTTGTTATTTTTATTCGGTTTCACACGTCTACCTTTCGTGGAAAAATAAAAATAAAAAGAAATAAGCTGTATTATTGTAAAAACCGTGTGAGCATAATAAAAGGTGCATTTCTTATCTTTTAATAGTAACAAACAAAGAAAAAAAAAGCCATATACATATCTCAAGAAACGAAAAGAAACCGATAATATTTCAAAAGATATTTTTTTAATAAAAACACAAAAACTATGAGAATATTATTCGAAATAGAATTGAAAACAAAATCACATTTTCAAAATGTCTCGTATTTACATATTATTTGTCATATAACATATTGCTATTTATAGTGACAGAAACTAGAATAATAATTAATTTAGTATTCTTTTTACTTATTCTTGAATTAATAAATTTTGTTTTGAATGTAACACAATATCTATATACAATTGATGTTTTATTAATTTTTCATAGATTCTCTTCGTATTTTTAATACCAAAAATAGGACATAAAAATATGAGTACGAAAGATCTGAAAATGCATCACATATTACTTCTTTCAAATATACGAGATTGTAATTAAAGGAAAAAAAAATTTCTTCGCACGAACAATTGGTGTACCAACACCTATAATAATGCCTTGAAATAAATAACGTACACCAATAGCAATAAAAAATTTGTTCTTATCAATCTAATTTAGTAACAATAACTAATAGTAAATTAATATGACTACCAAAAAAAAAGAATTCAAATAATGAAATATAGAACGATATCCCTATAGTAACTATACCATTAATGATGCATGCTATATTATATTGATTATATTGAAAAAGAACACACTTAATTAAAGTCATTTTTTTGATAAAGGAAAAATTTTCTATAGGCTTACAGTTAGTTTAAAAATCGATTATAACATAATTAAAATATTTGGCTGCTTCAATGGACATAATGTTATAGTAACAATAATTTTCAATAATATCTGTATCAATAGTTAGATCATTAAATCCAAATTTAGTTTAAAAATTTGATACAGGGAATAGAATCAATAAATGTATCATTTTTTATAATTATATGTCGATAATATTTATTAATATTTTTTTTATCTATAGGAATACGATGTAGACTATCTTAGTAAACAATATTCTTATATGGAACTAATGCTTCACATCTGATTTATGGTCACTCAATAATTGTTATTCATCAAAAATAACTGTGGTTGGTTTCTATCTCTTAGAATGATGTACTATAAAAACCACAGAATTTATTTAAACATATTTTTCCATTGTAAACAAATAATAATAAGGAAAAAAATATCGTGAATCTTTGCTATATAGCCGAACAATTTCATTCTATTTACTATACTCAATTCTCAATACAATGTACTTATTATATTGAAAGGTAATCGTTCAAAGCAAATATTTATATATGCAATAAAACTCACTATAAATCTTTTCTGATTTAAAAATAATTGATTTTGTTTTTTTCATTAATATCAATAATGGTTTCAACTTTGTGTGTTTATAATAAAGAAATCTGAATGTATAAAGGGAATCTATTCAGAAGAGAGCTATCTTAATCAAATTTTTTAGATAAGTTATTAACAGATGGTATATAATTCAAGAAAACTTGATTGTATCTATATCTGAACTGAAATGATAACTAATAATAAAACAGCCTAAAACCAACATTTAACTGTAAATATTAAGCAGTACAGGAAAATAAGTTTGAATATTCAATCAACATACCTACAATAAAACTACTTTTTTTTGCATACGAAAAACTTAGAGAAAATTTACCAACAGCTAGACATACACTAACTACGGTTACCGTTAACATAGGTATATATTTCCAAGTATTGTTTCAATCTACCTTAAAAAAGAGACCAAAATAAAAAATAAAAAACTCTTTCTAAAAGAGAATATCTGACCTGAAGTAAACAGGATAGCACACAAAATATGAAAGATTGTTGACACTAGATCTCGATTAATCTGAAGTATATTTATCGGTAAACATGTATAAATATTATCAATCAAACAGTTAATCCTGATTTTTTAATATCGATATGTAAAGATTTTAAAAAAAGAACCATGAATATTGAAAGTATGATAATCCATTATGAGCTACCATCATGAATGATTGCTTCAAACATCATATTATTCATGTTATTATTACGTGTCATGATGATTGTTTCAGTCTGGAATGGAAAGAAACAAATATATTAAAAAATCTTGATTAGATCTTTAAATTATCGATTGAAAAATTCTATTAGTTTGCTCTATACACTTATCTGTTATCATCATTAGACGAGTGACACAAGAAAAAAGAAATATTTATATCAGCTGTATTTACTTGTTTTTTCATTGTGCATTTCACCTATACTACATCTTCATAAAACATTATCATTAATGTATTTTCTAATTATACTTTTCTATCTAAGAAAACAATTTTATTGTCTTACGTTTTATGAATTTGACTTGAAATAATTTCAAATATTGTTTCCTCTTTTCATTAAGACAAAAAAGGGAGATTCAAGTTCATTATATAAAAACAAATATTGTTCTTTTAATAATCATCGTCGCTTCATCATGCTATGATTCATATAGACATATGATAACAATAAAAAAAAAACTCGATAAACTGTAAAAGACTTCAATGTACTTATAGTTTTTTTTGTTGAAGAAAATATGTAAACTATTTGAGTAATTAAAATTTTTTGCTCAATGACATATTGAAATATGGGATATTTGCACATGACAATGTTAAAACAAATAAAAAGAAGTTAGAAGAGAATATATTGATACTAATAAAATTCATTGCAAAATATAGAACTTATAAAGTAAGTTTTTCTAATCAAATTTTAAATAAAAATTTAATAACAGAACAAACACACGATAAATAACAACAAGTATTTCCATTTATAATAATTGAACAAATTGAAGAACCAATCCATCAATTAGTATTATAATATGGACTGATCTAGTGCGACATCTTGATATTTAATATAGAAAAACTGACACTGATTCTTTTTTTTCTTTAACCTGTGAACTTTATTATTGAATATGTTTATGTACTGTTTTTTTTGTCAAATATTGAATTATCAAGGTCAATCTTATTGTTAAATGTGTATGATATTCTTGAACAAATTCGATATTCGCTTTTTTTTCTTTTTCTTTTCTTTTATTATAAGGTTGTTTTCTATGTATGTACACTTCGAAATAGGTATTTTTGTGATATGTATGATAAATTATGCCAAGAATACACGTGAAGAATAATAAACATCAGACAGACAGACTGACGCACATCATATCCATCTATTCGCGCTATACAGACCACATACTGACAACAAGAAAACGAGCAGCTATTAGTCTATTCTCATGGTCATGATCAATACCAAGATTATTTGTCTTAGCTAGTGCTTATCGTTTACAATAATAATCCCATACAATCGTTTACTGTTTTTTTTTGTTTAACTGCAATATTGCATATATTATATGAACGACATTCATAAGAACTTTTCTTCAGGAAAAGATCTATTAGAATATGTTTATCGAGTTAATATTGTTTCATCATAACTCATGTGTTATTAATAAAAATGTATCTGCATTTTTTTGCTTATATATTTATATCTTAAACAAAATTTCACGGTTAGAAAATCTTTCTCATCTTATCATAATTATTTTTTCTATTCTTATTTTATTCATAGACGTTCTTCTTTTTATTTCCTTCATTCGTTCTTCTTCTTTTTTTATTCTTTTTATATTACTTGATTCATATGTGTTTGAATGTTAAGGTCTTGTCACATTTTTACTCTTTAGTATAAGGCGAGAAAAAAAAAGCCTTCTCTTCTCCTTGTTATATGTGATTATATAAACGAGCTTATGATTTTAGTTGATACATTAGTTTTTTTTAAAGAATATTTTAAAAATTTTTTGAAAGTATTTTATCTAGAGTAGGATATTCATATGATAGATTGTTAATAATATAGAATTATTGTGATATATAGATGATTAGTCTTGAATTTTTAGACAAATCGATTTTTTAAAAATGAAAAGATCTGTTACACCAGATCATGATGTTCGTTATGAACTACCACATGAATTTCTTCATCGAAAACGATTTTGTACAGGTTAGTAAAAAAAAATAATTTTTTAAAAAAATTAAAAAATTTTTCATTATTTTATTAGATATTCCATGTTGTTTAATCTTTCTTATATTTGTTATTTTATTTATTATTTTAAGTATTTTTGCATTTCAAGAAGGTATAGAAATTTAATAAATATATATATATTTAATTTATTTATAATACATAGGTGATCCTCAACAACTTATGCATCCAACGGATAGTCAAGGAAATCTTTGTGGTTCAGGCAGTTATATTGATCGACCATATGTATATTATTTTGATTGGACAAAATGTGTTAAAGCATTTGATATTTCAACAACAATTTTAAAAGGTCGTCCATTTGTTTGTCCAACAACACAAGTTTGTGTTCAACAATGTCCAAATAAAACATCTTATTATAAATTTCAAAATTATAATGAATATCGAATATGTAAATACAATGTTAGTATAACAGATATTGACCAAGAAAAATTAGTTCGTAATGGAGAATGTGCACCATATGTGATAGCAAGTAAACCACTTTTTGGTCGATGTGTACCAGAACAACTGCAAAGTCTAGCAAATAGTATAATTCAGGTTTATTATATTTTTAAATTTAAATTAAAAAGAAAATATTAGTTTTGTGTTTTATAGGGATTGGATAATAATGGGTTGAATCAGACAATATTTGATTCAAATGGACAACCATTAAATGGTACAAAACTTGGACAGGTTTTATTTTTATTTTATTCTATAAAGAAATGTTTATTAATTATTGATATTTTATAGGGTGTGAAATATTTAGTTGAATTATTGAATTTACAACAAGTTGGAGCATTTCTTGTTCAAGATTTAACAACATCATGGAAATATATTTTAATTGCATTAGTATTTGCTGCAATTGTATCAGTATGATAAATGAAATTTTGTTTTTTTTTATTAAAAAATAAATAAATATTTTTTTTTAGTTCATATGGATTGTATTAATGCGTTGGGTTGCTAAATTAATTGTTTGGTTTGGAATTCTTTTATTTATTTTTCTATTAGCTATTGCTTGTGGATTATCATTTTATGAATTTGATCAACTTCGAAAAAAAAATAATAATCAAATATTTGAGGAATTTAAATTTGTTGCTGATACGAATTATTATCAAAATTTACCAATAACATGGTTAATTATTGGTATTATAACAAGTCTTATTCTTCTTATGACAATTTTCACACTTTTGGCAGTAATTAAACGTTTACGAATTGCTTTAGCTATTCTTAAAGAATCATCAAAAGCTGTTGGTTATAATTTTTTTAGTCTTTTTTGGCCATTTATACCATTTTTATTACAAATTGGAGTATTTTTTTATTGGGCTATTGTTTCTATTTATTTAGCTACATCAGGCAAACCTATTTATCGTTTAGCATATAATGAAACAATAGGAAATACAACGAATATACCATTAGGTGATATATGTGATCCAATTAAATGGAATAATAGTAATAATTTAAATGGTAAATGTGTTTTTTGGCAATATGGTTATGATCCACGATTAGATTTAGATAATGTTTTAAATGGTATATGAGTTTTTTTTAAATAATTTTTTAAAAGAAATATTTTTTGTTTTTTTTTAATTAGGAACTGGTTATCATTTTAAATCGTTTATTAGTTTTGTTAATCAACATCAATGGATTCCACAAGTTTTTTCTATTTTTATGCTATTTTGGCTAACAACTTTTATTATTGGATTTGGCCAATTAGTTCTAGGTAAGAGATTATTTTTTTTTGTAAATAAAATTCTAATTGTTTTTGTTTAATATATTAGCTGGTGTTTATGCACGTTATTATTGGGATCGTGAACGATTTGGTATTCCATGTTCATCATTATGTGCATCATTTTTTCGTGCATTTATATTTCATCTTGGTACAATAGCGTTTGGTTCGTTAATAATTGCAATTGTAAAAATAATTCGTGGAATATTGGAATATTTTGAGAAAAAAGTTAAAGAAAAAACTGGTATTATTGCACAATGTTTATTTTGTTGTTGTCGTTGTTGTTTATTTTGTTTGGAAAAATTTTTAAAATTTCTTAATCGTAATGCTTATATTATAACAGCTATATATGGTACAGGATTTTTAACATCTGCAAGACGTGCATTTCATTTAATTATCTCAAATCCTATACGTTTACTTGTTATTGATAAAGTATGTGATTTTTTAATATTTCTCAGTAAATTATGTATAACAACTGGTATTGGTATACTTGCATTTTTCTTCTTTACACATCGAATAGCACAAGCAGAAAAATACGTACCAGAGTTACATTATTATTTTGTACCATTGTTATTAATTATTGTTGGTACATATATTATTACAACATGTTTTTTTTCAGTCTATTCAATGGCTGTTGATACGTTATTTATTTGTGCAATACAAGATATTAAATTACAAGAAAATAATAAAGATCATCAATTAATGATGTCAAGAGGATTGAAAAAAGTATTTCGAATAAATGATAAATAAATTTATTTTATTCTGATAGATAAAAAAAAGCAGAGAATGTTTTTAAACAATACTATTTGTACTAGATAGAATGAAAGTTTTTTTTTTGATGTATAGCGTTTTTTATTGTAGTGTTAATGTCAGTTATATATTGAAAAAAAATATGAATAAAAATATATTTAATTAATCGTATTAAAATAATTCATATAGAGAATGTGTCTATTATGATAACCTTTTAATTTAATGATAGATTATTGGAATCATACGTCAGAGTATCAATAATTATAAGAATGGAGCGACAAAAATGAAATATAGAAGTAATGTGACGTTAATGCGAACAAAACTCAAGGTTCTCTGTCATAAATAATAATATTAAAATATTTCTACTTGACATTTGCAGAATATAAATAAAAAAGAGTCATGCATTGAATAAAATCTATCTAGAAATATTCAAACGTTAATAATTGATATTCTTTAAGTAATATTGCTTATAGTTTTAATTATTTTCATTGTTTAAATTAAATTACATAGTATGACAATCATCTATTTAGGACATACCAAAAATAATGGTCCAGAAACCTTATCTTCGTACAGAAGACACGAAGAAATTTTCTTTCTTTATAAGCAGACGTGTTTCGCTCTATTTTTCTATGTTATTCGATCATTGTTCAACTAATATCATAATAAGAAAATTTTGATAAGAACTGTTTTTATTAAAAAATAGCTACTAGCATTAGACTTTATTGGATGTGACATTTTTGCATTTCATTTTATTATCATTTAATATATTGTCGATGTCGCGAAAACCAACATTTTTTTCTGGTAAAAGACGAATTCGTTTTTTTATCTCATCTTTTTACAATTATTCTTTATAAATTGTCGAGCTTTTCATGTTGTATCTTGTGGTATATTTTGTTTTTTTTTTGATAAAATATATTAAATGATAATAAAATGAAATGTAACAATGCTCCACGCATTATAATTTAATGCTACTAGCTATTTTTTAACAAAAATAGTTCTTATCAAAATTTTATCATTGTAATACGAGTTGAATAGTGATCTAATAACATAGAAAAATAGAACGAAAGACACCTTATCTGTTCCAGAGACCGTCACAGGGCACTTTTTTTTGCCCTGCCCTGCCCTGAAATGTTTTCAGAGCAAAATTTTTCACCCTGTCCTGCCCTGAGGGCAGGGCAGGGCACGGCAGGGCGTTTCATTTGATTTCGTTAATTAATAGAATTGCTGATATGTTAAAAGTATATAGCCATTTTCAGGTTAAACACGTATATGTTATTTATATTAATTCGAAAAAAATGTTATACATAAACTGGGATCATCATAGAAAAAGTCTAGTATATTTAAGCATAAAAAACAATCCAAATCATCACAGGAGGAAAATGCAAGTATTAGAAAAAAAATATTGAAATAGTAAATAAACATAGTAAGTTGTTTTGTTATATGAACGCGCATTATTCGACGTATTCCCTTGTTTTTATCCATCCTTTTCTATATGAATGTAGACTAAATTGCATTCAATAAAATCATAAAAAATGACACAATCACATCCATTAAAAAACGTCCTAATCGAACTATTTTATTCAAGCGCTTGCTAAGACTTGAGTTCAACATGTGTCTATACTGAATGCCTCTCGACCTACAGACAAGCACTTAAACGCTTGCGTGGGTCATGCGTCTAGATCAAGACAGTCATGCGCTGAACTTATGGCGACCAGAGCAAGGAATAGCTTAGAAACAATCAATTTGAATAAAATAACCACGACTTTTCTACCCGAGATTAAATGAAGATCCTTGGTGTTTACAATATTAAAGTTGGATTACTGGTATGGATTGTCTCTCCACTGTCTTTCTTATAGTATTTATTTTTTCAAACTATCAGTTTTTACTGATAATCGATCATTATGAACGTTAAATTGACGAAAAAAAGAAAGAACAGAAGCTAGTTCGCAATGATATCAACTAGCTTATGTTTATTAACTTATCATGCTTGGGTATAGATGTGAGAATGGATGTGTAGTCGTCTATCAGTAAATTGACTCTAATTCATTCAAAACTAGATGAATAAAGCAATCATTATATACCGTTCGATGCGCCTCGAAAAGCTCTACAATGTAGTAACTTTATTTTTTCATGTCTGAATAGCTGACCATGTGCGAGAAGGACTATTAAACGCTGTGGTCATGGCTTTTATTGCACTCTAAGTGCTTGGTCGATCAAGAAACACAAGCGCTGGAACAAGAACTCAACTTCATGAATAAGAACAACAAGCGATGAAACAAGAAGCACAAACACTTCAGTTTTTTTTAGTGGTCTCCAGTCTTTACTGATGATGTGTCCAGAGCGCATGACATTCAGTCTTAAGAAACCCAAAAATGTCATGCACTTGCTAAAAGAAGTTCGGCTGGGGCCACTTATCTTGATCAACTGATAACCACATTTATTACAAATGATCATGATATCACTGTTATTAGGTCAAAAACCTCGAAAATAGTGCTTACTGCAGAAAACAGTAATCAGGGCATCAGGGCAAAAACTTCTGCCCTGCCCTGCCCTGTCCTATAAAATCGTACAGGGCAGGGCATCAGGGCAGCCCTGCCCTGTGACGGTCTCTGATCTGTTCATAATAAAAGGAAATTTCTCCAGGTCTTTTATACGAAAATAAGGCATTTGGTCCACTATTTTTGGTGTGACTTAAGTATCTAATACTTTATCAAATATGAATCTAGAATAATTTTTCAAAATCAAGCACTCAAGAACTTTTAGAATTATTAAATAGCCACGGTTAATCAAATGAGTTTACAAAAATTCTTTGACATGTCAATAAGGGAAAAGAAACATAATGCTTTTAAAATTGTTATTTTCTATTAGAATTTTTTATTTTACAAGATCGGCTTTTTCCGAGCTGTAGAATCTGTCGTTGCCATGAAAATTTCCCTCCACAAGAAAGTATTTTTGAAAATTATTCCTACCAACCTTGAAATTGATAGGGTTCTTTTCTTAGTAAGCTAAACGGTTAAACACTAAAGTAGACTAAGAACATACATTAAATGTATTGTGATGAGTTTTGAGTGAACAGAATATTTTCTTTCGTATTCTCTCAGAGAAATAGTCTTCAATGTCAGTAATGCGTTCTTTCAAAAGTATCTCATACAATTATTCATCGTTTTAATTCATTTTGAAGGTTTAGTGACTAAATATCTTTTTTGACTGAGAATAATGCAGTTAATAAATAATGAGTACATACCTTTTATTATCATTCTTCCAATGATTGTAGACTACAAACTAATCAATATTCAACTTTTTGAAACAACTTCATGTAGTATATATACCTGATTAAAATGGTTTGAAGAAAGTTTATTTACTAGTTTTTTAATTTGAACAGTCATACATAAATGAACACGCAGGTTGTTGAAGAGAAACAAACCCGTATTAAAAAATAATTGTTGGATGAAGTGAGTAAAGCTCAACTAATGATCATTGCATAAAATTATTTAATAGAAGTGTCGTTATGAATATGAATGTGTAATTTTTCCAATAAATTCTCTATTAAAAAAAGATTAATTACATCCATGAATAAGAAAATCTTTATTTGTAAAATAATAGCAATCGTATAATTTCGATATTCACGAACTAAATGAAATAAATAATTAAATGCAATAACAAGACTACATTCATCTGATGATGTTGCCCAAATACAAATTAATTGCTGAAATAAAATAAATATTGGGAAAAAAATAGTTCTTTATTATCTGAATTTACTGTTACATGTGCTTGACAAACATTTAGTAAAACAATAACACATGCATAAAGAGAAGAAAAATATTGAAAAAGAATGGCTAGTAATTATTTGAGCAATTTAAAAATTGAAGTGAGCAGTAATTAAATATACGAAATAGCAATAATTCTTGAGCAATTTAAAAATATTTTTCAGCAATTTTATGTTACGAAATGGATAATAATTAATTCATTAAACTGCAATAATAAATTTATAAATGAGCAAGAATAAATTTACATATGAACAAGAAAAAATTTACATATTAACAAGAAAAAATTTATATTTTAATAACAAATAAATTACTGTTTGATCAAAGCCTTTTTAGCTTTAGATGGTCTGCCTCGCTTTCGTTTTGCTCCAATTGCTACATTTTTTGCTTCTGGTGGAGGTTTGCAATATTTCCGTCGTATAGACAGCCCAATGATGTGATTACAGATGTATTTTTTCAAGAATGATGGACAAGTGCAAGTACCTTTTCTCCATTCTGAGACATTGTTCGACAAACATACACACCATATTGAGAAGTAAACCGACTTGTATGTGTCAAATAAATTAAACCTACAATTTTTATATCGTTTTACTTCATTTTCTGTTATTGTCATTTCTTGATCAGCAGGCAAGTAATATATTGTTTTATCACCATCCAAAACAGATATTACTTCTTTGTTTAGTTTGACCCAATTATATCCATCAGTCCACTGTGATAATGCAATTGAAGGTTGATGTTCGAACTTTTTTGAATTTATACGAGTAGGATTTCGTTCTTTTGACCACTTCTGGACTATTGAAAATACAGTAACTGTAAATCTTGATAAAACTAATCGTTCTCCTGATGTATCTTCATCTTTTATAACACGATTTGTTGCTTCGAGAGCATTATTTGTACTTGGAACATACATCTGTAAGCCTTCACACCAACCATTTTTTGATTCTAGCCATTCACCTGAAAGGTATTGAAGAAATCTTTCTTGATCCTTCCACTTTTTTAACAAAAATTTTGTTGCAACTTCAAATATCGTTTTATTGTTCGAGACTTGTAGTGTATCGATGTCGTTCATAATTTCATAATGTAAACTTTTATCTTCTATTAAATGTAACTTTTTTTGTACTCGCTTTCGCATATGAAACCAGCACATTGCAATATTATGATCTTCTCCAAAAACCTTTGAAAACCCATTCTTAATAGCTTCAGCACCATCTGCAACTAGTACTAAATTTTGTTCATTCATTTCCATGTTTAAATCTTGAAGACCATTACGAATAGAACCAAATATGAATTCAAAATCTTTTTCATCTTCGTTAGTACATACGGCAAATCCGTGTGGATGAAATTGTTTGGTCATATCAGTAGTTCCGATAATAAGACAAGAGAAGCCTTCCCAGACCAATTTATACGTTGCGTCGGCATGAATTACATTTGAAATAGTTGCATTAAATAATAATCTTTTAGTTGTGATAGAGAATCGAAATTTATTTCATGATCTATGTCATCGTAATCACCATCATTAATTTCATTTTCATATATAATCTCGTATTTCAATACCCAAGGTTCATCATCATCGTTAGGTATGACTGATTTTTGTCGACACCAAGCATCTACTTCGCCAAGACTTATACTTGAAGTACCATACAACTTAACTCGTAATGATTTCAAATAATTGGATAATTGCTGTTTTTTAGGGACAGGTAAACCCTTTTCTTCTAGCATTTCCAATATACGCTTTGCCTTAAATTTCATCTTGAAATACTCATCTATCACTTCTTTTGATTGTATATCTATACCAGCTGAATTCGGTTCGTGATGTAAATGATCATCATTAGTTGTATACATGGTAACACATTCATTTTCGATATGATATAAAACATGAATACTAGCTGGACATTGTTTTCCACGTCTTTTCACCTTGTTACATCTGTAGTAAATCCGCTTTCCTTCTTGTGTTATATTTGTATGAGTTATACTCCATGTATCATCATTTTGTATTTTATTCATAGCTTCATCTTTGTTATTATATGTGCATACCGAAATCCATTTTCTTCTATTTTGTTTTCTTCTTTTTTGAACATTTCTACTACTAGTAGAAGATTCCATTTGCATATCACCATCGCTTTCGGTATCAGAAATATACTGTGATACGCGTTGTGATTGAGCCATTTGTACAAATTGTATATTTGTTAACAGGTAAATCGATCCCACTGATAAAACATAAACTTCGCTTTTATTTTATAAATGGTGGCTATATATATAGACAAGAAATAAGAGAGAAAAATCCAAAATGATTTGGAAATTAACATAAAATGCGAGGCAAAAAATTTCAAAAAAACATAAAGAGATGAGGACAGTCGGAAAAAACTAAAAGATGGAGGAAATTAAAGAAGATTATATGCACATGTCAGAAGTTCATTGGAATCATCCTCTTCATGTCACATATATCTTCTCTTTCTGTTCTCTTCGCATATGTGCACATATGTTTTTTTCCGTTCTTTCACATATGGTCTTTTCCCTGTTATCTGTGCGATATAGTAGAAGAAAAGAAAGACAAAAAAAAACAAGTCCATATTGCCCTTGTTATGTAACAATTACCTTTAGTTTAAATAAATTATTGTTTAGTTAGTTTAATTATTTCTCAATTATTTTATTTATTGTTCAGTCAATTTAATTATTGCTAAGTCAATATTTTTATTGCTCAATTAATATATTATTGCTAAGTCAATATATTTATTGCTCAGTTAATATAGTTATTGCTAAGTCGATTTTCTTATCGCTAAACTTGATTATTGCTCATCTATATTGTTTTATCGCTCATTCATATTATTTAATTGCCCAATCAAATTTTACTCTTAGTAAATCATGTGCATCAGATTTAAAGTGATATGCTCAGTTTTTTATGGAATGAAGTCGCTAGAGTTTATTCTGTGAAAAATATTCTGTTGGTTCGTTTAAATAAATACAGATTTCACTTATACAACTCCGTTAACCTTTCTTCAGAAGTAGAATTCTTGTTACAAATCCAACGATTTGTACACACTATCATACAAGTCTATAGAAGTGCACAATTGTTCAGTCTATAAATTTTTAAGAACCATCATTTAATCAAAATCTAAAAATGAAAAAATTCAAGGGGGGTGCCCGGGCACTCTGAGCACCCCACTTGGCTACGACCCTGTCTCAGATGGGTCGAAAGCTCTAGTTTAATTTTAATTTATACCAACTGGATCAACTACGTGTACTTCTTATTTTAATTAAAAAGAAAGATGTTCTTTTTTAAAAATTAATGTGGAATAAGCCAGGTCGGACGATACGGTCCGTCATACGACCGTAAAAGTGGGCGCAGAAATACGAACCATCACTCCATTAAAATAGAGCGTCATACGGCCGTAGCGCGGACCGTTCACGGATCGTTTCGTTCGATCGGAGAATTTACTTGAATTACTGTGAGTTGGTGTGATGATAACTTTTTGTTCTTTACTTGTTGATCGAACTTGCTGATAAGAACAAAGATTTTGAATTTTCTCACTAAATCTTAAAAAGAAAATAAAACGATACATTAACCTGATCATTTGATATATAATTTTGGTTATTCAATAAAAACGAATTTCTTCATTTTCTTCATCAACAGTTGTACGATCATCTGAATTTTCACCTGAAGATTTAACTCGTTTTATAGTTCTCTTTTTGTTTAAAGTAATTGTTTAGTAAAGTTTTTTGGTTGAATAGGTTCTTCAGGCTGCTGTTTTTTTTTCTTCTTTTAATATCTTGATCATTTTCTGTTTCATCATCATCTTCTCCAATAGAAAATTCTTCTATGTTTCGATTGTTTTTAAATATTATTTTATTGATTTTTTAATTTTTTTTATTCATAGTTTTCTTTAATTAAGTAATTGTATATTTTCATATGTTTGGTTTTTTTCTTTAAAAATTTGTTGAAGAGTTAAATTCGTTACCAGTTGAATTGATGATATTGTTGATTGAATAGTAAGTGAACAATAAAGCGGTATACTTGTTAAAACTATTGTATCAATAAACGAAGGATAGGATATATTACTATTTGTTGATACTACTATTTTTCTTCTCATTGGTGATGGTGAGATTATTTTTATGAAAATCTTTTTCTTTTAGAGATTATTTGAATATATACTGAAGGAGTGATATTCTTCGCAAATATAATATTAGTAGAAAGAAACGAGATGACACACAAGTAGAGATTCGTCTATGAAATTCGGTATAAAGCTGTGTTGAGTATCGATTATATCGAGAAATCGTCTAAACGAAATTTGAAAAGTAGATGTAGATACGTTCGTTACTTAAAAAACTATCTATCCATATTAATATGTTTCAGAGGATCATTATTATTGAATAATTTAATTATCTATACGATTTATTAACTGTGATCAAGTGCCATATATAAAATTATTTGTTAGAAGAGAATGATACTTAATTTTTCTTGTTTTTAATAATATTATCATCAAAATCTTGTGAATGACTTAAATTTGAAAGCGATGTTTTATTGTAATTAATATGAATTTTTCTACATTCAATGTAAATATGTAAATCTTATAGTGATTGATATCTTATTAAGATCTGTGGAAGTCATAGAATCTTTTCGCATTACTGACGCATATAACAGATATATGGTAGTGAAATCACTTGATTTTATAATTTCTTTTCTAAACATTATAATTTATTAGTAGCAATTTGTTCATTGAATGCGTAGTTCTATTATCACATTCTGACTTTGAATCAAAATGAAAAAGGAAACTCTAAAATCTATTATATCATATGTCTTAAATTTCGTGATTATTACGAATATTTTTATGGAAATTTAATAGTTTTATCTTTTCTTTTGTTTTATTATACATTTTGACTGATTAATTCATCCAATCAATTAAATATCAAGATCATTCAAATTTTTTCTGTCTCTTTTTTATTTATTGATTTACAATCATAATGAAACACGCTTCTTTTCAAGCACATTTTTCCAATCAAATGGTACATTAATATCACAAGTGAGTACTTGTTCACTAATATCTGATCCTAATGATGATCGACCTTCAGGAACAAGAGTATCTGGCATAGTTCTCAATACATTTAAATTTCGTCGATATCGTTCAATACCATTCCTTTTGAAAATGAAAAGTTTATCTAATATATAAAAATTAAGATAAATATTTCTTACCAAGCAATCATAACACCATTATCAGTACATAATTGTGGTGGTGGACAAACAAGTTTAACTCCATAATGAGCACATAAATCGTTTATACGTTGTCGCAAGTAGAAATTACTTGAAACACCACCAGAAAGAACCTAAAATAGATATATTATAATAAAATTATAGAAAGATTTCTGTATTGTAACATACTAATGTTCGTTTCCATTGTGGTTTTTGAACAATATCACAGAATAGTATTGCTCGATGTACACGGGTTTCTATATGTCTGACAATACTTGATTGAATACATGCAGCAAAATCTTTTAATTTTTGTTCATCTACACTTGATGATCCTAAACATATATTAAAAGATTTACTACTATTTTTTTCTAAAAAGAAGATTACATACCACAATAAACACCTTCTCGTTCGATAATACGGTGAATTTGAGATAACATACCACCAAAACTAAATGAACAATCTTTGATTTTCGATGAATATTTTGATGTTACTAATTGATAACGTTTTTCATCGCCTTCACATGCTAAATGTCCAATAGCTGCTCCTCCTACCATATCCTGAACCATTGAATGTTCATGTAATTTCATTGCACGTGCACTCTATATTCAATATATAAAATATATCTAAATTAAACTAAAATAAAAATATGCTTTATTGACTTTATCAAATGCTTCTCCAGGTGCGATATCGTTTGTTTCACCTAAACGATAGAATTTATCAACATCTTCAACAATACCCAATATACAATGACCACCACTAGCCAATAAAACCATATATGGAAATGGAACACTATAAACGAATGATATATATTATTTAATTTGAAAATATAAAAATTTACTCATGTGTCAAACGAACAGTAAGTGCATGTGCTTCCATATGATGAATAGGAATAAATGATAGATGTGTATATTTATGAAGAAGTTGTCGAGTAAAATTTATTCCTTGCCAGAGTGAAATAACAAGACCTGGCTTAACACTTGTCGCAATAGCAGCAATTGTCTAGACTAAATAAAAACTAAATGAAATCTATTGAATATATCAATATCATTAATTTCAAAAAAAAGATATTTATTCTTATTTTAAAATTGCTTTTATATTAACAATTAACTCACATTCCATTCAATATCTTTCATAACTTCAGCTACAATTGGTACTAAATTCTCATAATGATGTTTTTTTGCAATACTTGGTACAATACCACCCCATGGTTGATGATATTTCAATTGATTCCGACATGCTTGACTTACAATAGTCCGTTCATTATCAACAACAGCTGCTGCTGTATCATCACAACTAGTTTCAATACCTAATATTCTTAATGAATGATAAAATCGTTTCGTTGTTAAATATCGAATCATCTATTTAACTGAAAGAAAAATAATTAATTAAATAATCAAAATTTATTCAATAATACTATAAGTTAAATTTTATAATTTTGACAATCTCTAATTGAAGACAATCACATAATCAAACACTACTAATACAAATGCACAACGGAAGTGTATGAGTTTAAGAAAAAAGTGTACATTCATATAAAGAGAAGAAAAAAAAAGGAAAATTACATTCATTCTTTAAGCCAAGCCAAGATCTTCAAGTATGCTACGTTTTTCTTCAAGTTCTTCCTAAAATATTGAAAAAAAAGCAGAAGAAAGAATTTTATAAATTAAGAATTAATTCAATATTTAAAAAAAGCTTATTCACACACACACATACATTAAAAGCATAGATATATTATTCTCATGCATATTGTGTTTCTTTTATTTTATATGTATGTGAAATACAAAAAAAAACAACAAAGAAAAAAAAATGGAAATGCAATTGTTGATAAAGACAACATTGAGAAGAAAAAGAAAGAAAAGCAATTTTTTTGCAAATACTTAATCTGACTAAACAATAAACGCAGATAAATGATTAAAAATATACTTATATGATTGGAAAAGAAAGAAAAAAATATAGCATAGAATCACATGCAAAAGCGTGCGTGTCATTTAGGACATATGTATTTTTATAATAGCAGAGTTCATTATCCAAGACCATGATCTTCAAAGAAGCCCTGTGGCGTTTCTTCCTAGAAATAGAGATATAGAAAAGGAAAAGCTGTAAAGCATAGCAATATGCATATAATTTCATTTTCTCTTATTAATAATCATATTCAAGGAGAAGAAGGAAAATCTAAATAAACACTTAAGAATAATAGTAAATATAACAGTGAAAAATAAAATGTTTTAAATCAATCCATATTCATAAAGTATTTCTTGTAATTGATCATCCTGTGAATTATATACAGGGAAAAACAAAAAAAAAATATTTTTTTTGATCTTTTATCTAAGAGTATCATATATGCATATATGTGTGTGAATAGCTTTTCTGTTGGAATAAAAGAACAAATATTTACCTCTTGAATAACATCTTGATCATTAATTGCTTTGAGCACACTTTTTTTACTTGTTTCTTGAATTTCTCCACCCAATATAAATTCATCAAAAATAAAGTAAGCTTTTTCAAAATTAAAAATAATATCAAGTTCACAGACCTATTTATTCAAAAGAATTATATATATATATGTATAACGGATGCTCCATAATAAATATTCTTACACTGCCAAAATATTTATCAAGTAGTTCAACATAACGATGAATTGTTTCAAGTGTTATTAATTCATTATCTTCTTGTTCAATAGCACAACAAAAATAAAGACTAGCATATCTTTATATAACAAAAAATAGAAAAAAATAAATAAATAAATTGGAAAATTTTTATTTACCGTTTATAAACTATTTTTAAATCTTTCCATTCAAGAAAACTTGACATTTTTGGTTTACGTGAAAGAATTGTTGCAACTAATTCACGTGTTATTTTTTTCTTGGATTTTTCTGTTTGTGATGTATACCATTTTTGAAGACGTAATTTACCTTGTCGACTGAATAAAAGTATAAATTGAATCTAAATAAAACACTTATTATAAATAGATATCTTTAATTAAGAACATCAATTTTTCTTTGTATTCTACATAGAAATAAAAACTTACCATATTATTTGATATCAAAAATTAAATTCAGTGATCTGAAATAAACATTCAAAACATAATAAAATGTTTTTTTTGTTTTAGCATTTTGTTTACTTGAATAAAAAGATACAAAGTTGGGTGGTTTTTTTTCTGTTTAAATCAAACGAAAAAAAAACAAACAAACAAACAAGCATACAATAACCGGACATACAGCTTTTTTTTATATCTTAACTGTTCCAATTATTGTTCTTTTCTCTTCACAAATTTCACTTATCTATCTGACAAAAAAAAAACAAAATCCTGAGATAGAATTTTTACTTTTCTTTTGTTTCCTTTTGTTTTGATTTTCTTTCTGGTATCATTCTGAGTTTGCCTTGTCAAAATGTACATTACATCAACATATAACAAAATGTTGATGATAGACAATAAACAACAAAAAAAAACAAAAAAAGAACTGGTGCAAACACAAGTTCTATCACTAAATATGAAGCGAGTAAAAGAAAAAAAACGAAACGAGAAAAAAAAACTGAAAAGAACATATATAAATGATGATACTGTTGCATATATAAAATAAGCTCGGTACTTGAAAAATAATAGAAAAAAAAAACAAAAATGAATCCTAAACAGCCGTCATTAATGTTGATCGAGTATTGGAATTATTATTATTATTATTGTTCGTTGATGATGATTGACGAACTGTTGAATATGAACTTATTGTTGATGATGATGAACTTGGAGGAGAATTTATTGGTTTTATTGTTGAATTTGATAATGTAAAAGCAGATGTTGAACTATGATTAAATGGTACAACAAAACGAAATTTTCCAATTCCATCATTTTTAACTAGATTATCATAACCTTGAGAATAAAGTGTTTCTTCTTCGTCTTCTTTTTCATTACCATTTTTTTCTTTATTTTGATTTTTATCTGATTGAAATGATGGTATTGGTTCAACAGATCGTGAATTTCGTATTATTGGTTTTTGAAATTGTTCAAATGATGTAACAATACGCTTTGTTGGACGTTCAATTGTTATTGGAATGTCATAAACACGTTTTGGTATTGACTAAATATAGGAAAAAAAGAAATTTATATATTTTATTAACACATTATTAATATACTTGTTCTTTTAATGGTAGACGTCGATCATGTGTAGTTATTGATGATTGAATAGGATTTGATTTATATTGAGATGATGGTGATGAAAATGTATCATATGTTTGTGTACCTATATGATGTTCATTTGATATTGATGATTGTGTTAATGGTGATGATACAGTAAAACTTTTTGTAAAAAGATTAGCAAGTTTATTAACATAATCAGTTGGAGTTGTTTGTGTTGATGAACGACGTGGTATTGGATTTGGACGACGACGAGAATTTCTATGTTGAGATGATGAAGAATCTGATGAACGTAAACAAAAAACTGTATTTTCAGGTGATGATGATGGATCATTTAAAGTATTTGAATGAGATGATTTGGATTTTGAACAATGAGAATATATATTATTTGTTGATGCTGTACGAGATTCCATATGACTATATTATATTAATCAAAAATATTATAAATAATATTAGAAATAAATTCTTACATATTATCATTATTATCATTTTTTATTTTATCATGTCGTTGTGGTGGAATAAAAACATGATTATTATTTCGATCAACTGATGTTGACATTAATGCAACATTATCATAAGATTTTGGTCGATCATATGTTTCATTTGTAGATATAATTTTTTGTGGAGTAGATGTATTGTGTGTATCATTTATTAATCGACGTGTTGGTAAAATAAATGTTCGACCATCATTATCATTATCATGTAATTTTGATGCATTATGATAAATAGTTTTTTTTATATTTGATATTGGAGTTTGAGGAGTAGAAATTGATTTTATACTTGATGATGAATAAAGTTCTATAAATAGAAAAATATTTTTTAATTATATATATATTTTTCTTTTTATTAAATAGATTTTACCATTTGATTGAGATGCATTAATAATTGATGATGAAGTATCAACATCAGAATAAATATGTGGTTGAGATGAATTTGTTGATGATTGTCGATGTTTACTTAATGGAGTTGATAATTCACTTCCAGTTGATGTAAAAACAAATTGTGAACTACCAGTTATTTCAACATATTTTGCTAATGTATTTAATAATCTTCCCATACTATATATATTATTACCTCGAATAAATATTGTTCCAACTTGTTCATCAATTAATGCAAATTGTATATCACGTGTACGTTCTTCAGGAAATGATAATGTACAACGATTTAAACATAATTCATGATCAGTTTGTTCACTTAAACGTGATTTATGTATACGAAATATTCCATCAACAATTGTACAATATTTTGTAACAAATGTTGTATTATCTAATGATACAACAAGAAAACCTAAATTTAAAAAGAAATAATTTATAAATTTAATTAATTAAATTCGTTATTTTTCTTCTTTTTTTTGTTAAAAGAAAACTATACCTCGTAATTCACAATGTTTTCGTGTTTTTTCATCAACACCTGTTACATTAGCCATTTGATCAAGTAAATGTGAAACAATTTGACCTTTTTTACGATTAAATTGAGCGAACATACGACGAGCATTACGTGAAAGTGTCTTCACATTACTTCGACCTTTTGAATTATCTTTTGATTTTTGTGATGATGCTGCATCTCGGAATGCCTTTATAAGATTGAATTTAAAATGTAAAATATTAACAAAAAAAAATTTATCTTATTACTTTAAGCCAAATATTCATTTGATTTGGTTCAGGTGGTCGAACATAAATAGCTTCAGCAAGACCAATTTGTAAACATAAACATTCTTTTTTATCTATAACTGTTGTATGAACTTTTGCATTTGTCATATCAGATACCCATAATGGTGAACAATCATTATCTAATTGTATTTGATTTGTTGATTGAGTTTTTTTATCAGCAGGAAAACAGATTAAATCAAAATCATCAAGAACATAATAACGCCATATCCAATTATGATTTTCATCATAAGTTAATAGAAGACCATCAGCTATAATTGTTGATGATGGTGTTGAAATAGATAAACGACTTGGTGTTTTTGATGATAAACTATCATTATGTCCTAAAATTTTCATGTTTTGAAAGAAAATAAAGTTTTGATTTTATTTTTTTTGATTAAATAAAAATTGATTACCATTTAATGATTGTGGTGTTTGTGTTTCTACATAACCATTTTTTGGTATATCTACATACCATTGACTATTACCAATACTTGATTTATGTCTTGTACTATGATATAAATGATTATCACTAATTGATGAACGTCTTGTAACAGTTGGTGTTGATTGTTGTTGCTGTTGTAATTGTTGTTCTTCAAGCTCTTTTTTACGTTGTTCTTCTTCTTCATCAGTAAAATCATCACTCTCATCTTCAGATACAATATCTGTATTAATTCTTAATAAAAGAAAAAAAAGAATATGTTTTTTTTTTTAATCTTTAAAATTAATTTTGATTTACAATGATTGATCATCAATAATAGATGTTTGTTCCTGTTGCTGTTGATTTAATGGTTTGCTAAGTTGATCAAGTTTATCAATATACATAGTAGCAATTTGTCGATGATCACGATCTAAATTTGTACTGTTTAGCATGGAACGAAGAAATGATTCAAGACCGGGTAGAAGCTCTACAATTGTAAATGATTTTTTGATGACTTACTTCAAAAATAAATCTTTTTTCATCTTACCATTAACATTTGTAGACGTTGTGGAGGCCATTTTAGATGCTGATATAAATAATTCGTCAGAAGACGACAATTGCCGATCACGCATTACAATAATTCACATCCTTCGTCGTTCACGCCTGTAGGGAGCCCTTCAGCTGTCTATAAATAACAACAACAACATAATACAGTTTGATCAATGACGCAATCATGTAAGAAAATACTATTCTTTTTTTTTTTCTTTCTTTCGTTCTTTTTTTAATGTTGGAATATTTGTCAATTCAATTTTGAGACCTGCTCTATACTTGTATAAATGTATAGTGTATGTTTATAAGTTGGCAATGTTGACCTTCATTTTAACGCAACCCTTTCGAACGTATATTCTAAATGTATAGTTCTCTTTTTTTTCTTCTTCTTCGTCTTCCCTTTTTCATGCCGATATAGGTAGAAAGAAGAGAGAGAGAGAGAATGAATGAGAGGGAAAAGAAGAAAGGTTAACATCTACCTCGACCACCTACTCGACCGCCTGCTATTCGTCTACAATAAGTTTTAAGAAAGAACGAGAAGAAAAAAAGGAACAACTCCCATCATCATCACTACCACTTTTGTTTAATCAAAGAATACATATATGTATATATATGTGTATTCATACATTTTTAAAAGAATGTTGGTTGAAATTTGATATTAATATGCACGCGCAACTCTTCTTCTCAATTGCCATCTCTGTTCTTTTCTAATTGTCTGTGTGATTTTTTACCTTGTCTTCTATCGACATCAATATTTATTTATTTTCGATTACTTACAGACAACCATAGTAGACATGAGTCAATTTTATGAGAGACAATCTCTTGATATATGTACTTGTTTGTAAAATGATCTCTGTTCAAGCAAGATCAAAGCAAGCTTAACTACCAACAATATTTCTCTTTTCTTCTTCTTCTTCTTCTTCTTCGTTTTTTTCGTCCTTAGAGAATAGTCCTACCTATTTTATTGATCTAAAAAAGAGAATGTAAAGAGATATATATGTATTCACATTAAATCTATTTCAAGTATCGATTAGAGACAACAATTGTATTTTGTATGTTTTACATACAAAGTACGCAAAGAATAACATTGCTTATCTGATGTTCACATATAACAATGACTTTGTTCACATCATATAGATGACCTTTGCTTGTCTAACTGAACATAAATAGATCTCTATATGTCGACTATGTTACAATGCATGCATACATGTTTAACGCAAATTTTCATCACAATATTCT
Organism: Macrotrachela quadricornifera; assembly: GCA_022393335.1. Taxonomy (NCBI): domain Eukaryota; kingdom Metazoa; phylum Rotifera; class Eurotatoria; order Philodinida; family Philodinidae; genus Macrotrachela; species Macrotrachela quadricornifera. The sequence continues at coordinate 74,441 of JAJEKB010000703.1, read as the reverse complement.
AATATTACTTTCTCTTCTATAAAAATGACGTAATCAGTCATATACACACACACACACATAGGCATACAATCGACATCAATCTCTCCAGTAAACATATTGTGACATATAACAGATATATATCTAAAAAAAAAGAATTTAAATTATTGTTAATTAAAAAAAAAGTTAGTAATTTTTTATCATCTTATATCACTTCACTGTGAAAGAAAAAAAAGCAATAGTCCATAAAAAAAAAAATTGAATAATTAAAAAAACGAAAATTTCAAAACAATTAAAAAACTTGTTTTTTTCTTTTTCTTCTTCTTTTAAAAGATGTATCGCATACTTTCAGTAAAACCTAATTTATTTAAATTTGGTACACATGCAAATTTAATCATTGGTGGTGGACCACAAATACATATTAAAACATCATCACCTGGAGGTGGTAAATGTTCACTTAACAGTTTTTCATCAATAAAACCTTTTGAATATTTCCATCCTTCACTATCACGATCAACTGTATACCATAATTTAAATCGATCAGAATTTGATGCAGCTAATTGTTCTAATTCATCTCGTAATAAAATATCTTGTTCAGTCTGATTAGCAAATAGAAGCCAAATTTTTATATCAATATGTTCGCCCGGCGCAATAGATGCTTGTTCTTTGAGTATTTCATTTAATATTTGATACATTGGTGTTATACCTGTACCACCAGCGATTAAACCAAGGCGATGAACACGCCGTGTAACAAATGGTTCAGGTTTACGTGAACGTATATCAAATAAACTATTACCATTATAAATAAGATTACCTGATGGACCACTAACATCAATTGTATCACCAATAGAGAATTTATCAAGATATTGAGTCATTTTACCAAGAGGATAAACTTTAATTACAAGGTCAAAATAACCTTGATTATCATCGGATGTTGTTGGTGTATAAGGTCGTTTAACAAGTTCATCATTAATATGTGCTGTTAGATAAATATGTTGACCTACAGGTAAACCAAGAACATGTTTTGTAGATGGAAGTTGAAAACGAAAGAGACGTGTATCGTGAGAAATATTTTCCTTATGAGCTAATGTTAATGTATATTTAGTATCAGGATCTTTCAATGTAATGGTTACATTTTGTCTTTTATTCTTTTCAATGTTATCAGATGATTTTTTATTTTTTATTAGATAATAAAAAACAAGACATATAACACTAAAGCCACCAAGAATGGCGATAGTTGATGTATCGAGCGACATTCTTATCTAAAAGTAATATAAATCAATCAAACATATATTTAAAAAGGATTGAAACAACAAAATGATATCAATTGAATAATTATTATTGAAATTATCAACCAATTCGAAAAATTGTAATATAAAAACAATAGAATTAATAAATTAAAAGTAAAAATAAAGCAATTTATGTTAAAATACCTAGTAATACGTAGAAAAATAAACATATTTTTTCAATTTTATTCTTCATTGGTCGATGAATCATGCAATGTAAAAGTTTTGTTTGTCTATCTGACCAATAATCTATTGTAATATCGATCCAATACAAAGTAAGAACGATAGGTGCCTTACTAAACTGTCTTTCTTAGATATTTATATTACAAAAAGAAAGTCATAATTATGCAATGCTTTTCAAGATGTCTATCTAAAAATAATGCTTTTGGCAAAATTAAATAATTGTTAGAAAAGTCATTAAACTTTATACACTGTTGAGGGTGAATATTTAGATTTAATAATGAATACTTGTCTCAATTGCAAGAACAGAAAAATAAATAGTAAGGATTGATGTATCTAAAATCATATGTCTACATACATCATGTTTTATTATTGAATACTTTTTTTTTTATTCGTCAAGACAACGAATATGGATGGTGTGATAGAATGAAAATAAAAGAATTGTAAGAAAAGAAAGCAAAAGACTAATCACTCACTGAAGAAAACTTTTTATGAGTAAAAAGAAAAGTATTTTCTGAAGGTTACGATTTTAAGTAGTTATGAGTGACGATAATTCTCGACTTATTTTTACATGTTCAAGGACTTTGATATCTTTCTTTTTATCATACGATTTCAGCTTGAATAAAAATTTTCAAAATTTATTAGATGAGTTTGAATGATTGGACTATATTGATTCTTAGCATCGCTCCATACAGAGATATATTTCATCATGATTGAAAGTAACATCTGCAAGCCCATTTCGCAATGTTAAAAGTACAGAAATATCGGAATTAACCACCTCATATTATAATCATGCAATTCGAATCTAGATCATCGGCGCTGTTTTGATGATAAATTCTGTTTTGAATAAATAATAAAAGTGATTTAATTTTCGCTTATTGTAAAATTATAAATAGAAAATCCACTTTACCAACGTTCTTCAATTGATTGCATTCCATTTCTATATATGCTGTTCTTTGGATACCATAAATAGAAAATGACCAAATGCTATACATAAAGAATAATCTCTTTCGGTTTTGATAATACCAAGCCAAGCATATAATACTTTCTTTAATTTCGTGCTTTCAATAGATGTAATATGAATTGTTCACTAATCAAACAAGAAGAAACAGGTATTGCTTTCAAAATCTTATGATGATGTTCCTTTTTGAATACCTTTTCAAGATCAAATTCATGATAAGGTGTACGTTACTAACACTATTTTTATGGAATTAATTCATTCAATTGGTAGTGTGGGAATTGTTAATTATTTATTGTTCTCAATTTTAGATGTGTAGATTTTGAAAATAATACTGGAATTATTAAATGTCGACCTCATGTTAATCACCATTGATGAATTTTTCTTATAAATTACTAGCTAACTGTTAGTGAATACATTGTACTGTAAGATGAAACGAGACTCGTGATTAGCATTATCTTATATCTATGATGAAGAATTTTGTTTATTGCATAAGACCTGAAAATGTGCTTTAAGATTTCGACAGTATTCAAGCATATGTAAGACAAAAATGGTTATGATAAACCAGGCATGCTATGATGTCTCATTTATATATGTAAGTTAATCTAAAATATAGGTCAAGCGACAAGATTAATATTCATTGTTGCTTTATACGCCCGTTATATGTGTTTGATATTAGTAACTGACTACTCCTAGTTGTGAGGGTAATAATAAGGGAAAGAAGTGAAAACTTTAACTGAGATCGAAACAAACTCGACACATTTGATTACTTATCTAATAAGTTAATTGTAATCAAAGCAATCATAATGTTTCTGAAGTAAGTTTTACAAAATAACCGTTTTATACTAACAAGAAAATATGTCATTGTATCAAATAATCAATGAGTCAAGGTAATATTTACGGAGCAACTGGCATAATCACTTTCTTTTAATTTAATTTTATGGATTTACCAATCATTAAACCGTTAATATATATGAAAAGATGGCCTACAATTAGGTAAGAAAGGTGAGTTCGTCTCGTAAATATGAAAATTCGAGGTTACTTTTTCATTAAAATTTTAGAAATAAGATTTGAATCTATACTTTTTAATCGTATTTAGTCGTAAGTTTTCGAGCTGTTTTTCAATATGCAATAGCAAGATTTTAAGAACCGTTTCGATTTGATACCAATAATCTTTTAAAGTCTTCCCAGGCCTAGGACTGGATCACTTATCATAAGTAAACGTTAAATTTTTTCAATTAATATTTTACTGATTTAAAACTAAGTATCTTATAAGTAAGTAGAGCTATACTTACATCTTTTCTCTCGATTATAGAAGTGAACCTTGCCCGAATGAAAAGATAGAATAACTTAAAAGGTTTGACAAAACTAATTGCAGATTTGAAGCTACTAATCATGAAAGCCTGCGGATAGATTCTATAAAGTTCAGCTATTTTGTAAAAGTAGATCTTTCTCCATCATTTTTAATCTAATCACTTAATGTTAGCTATATTGTATGTTAATAGTAAAACTTAAACTTCGCGATAAACAGTCAAATGCCCAAGGATTAAAAAAAATTTTTAATAAAACGGTATTTCCGACGATGAAACGAACACACAAATTTGATGTGTTGACATATAAATTAATAGTTAAGTAACTCGTTAATTGTAAAATGGTTCGATTTTAACAGAAATTATGGTTTGAAAAAGTTTCTATATATACAACTAGAAAAGTTGTCATTCAAAAAAGACTGACGTACACATTTGATTTTCTTGAATACAATAAAATATCGACATCTTAGTGATGAAGACTGAAATAGAACGCTAATTTAGAATTTTGATTATTCAATTGGATCTAACAAATAAACAGTATGACTATATGCAGTTTATTTATGGCTTTGAATAGATGGGATTTAGTTGAATTTTAAAGAATTATCTGTTAGTTTTGTTGTTTGTGAAAATCATGACGCCTATTCGTATTCTATTTCTCATAGATGATTTTGCTTTAAACACGATGATTGTAGGAGCAAGAAATGTAATTGCTAATGTGTTTAAGGACAACCATTTTCAATATTATCAGGCAAAAATTGAATCTGTTATCGTGCAACGAAAAATAAAATACAGCAATCAGTAACAATCACTCACAATTACCGATATTTAATGACAATTATTGGTAATCATCCGAAATTATCGGTAGTCAATGCAAATCGAACTTTTAGCTTTTTCTTCTTTGATTACATGATTAAGATAGCTTTATTTTGTACTCACAAAAACTTCAAGAATATTTTTCTTAATTTTCTTTTTCAAAAATAAATACTAAGAATGCGTGATTATAAATTATACATCAATTTACGACATCTATAGAATTTTTATAAAAGCATTTTCGTATTTTACTAAAATGTCTAATTTAGAATAGAAATTTATGTTTATTTTAGTTTAAATAATTTTAATTATAGTTTCATAATAATAATTATTTCGAGTACTCTTCAGAGGATTAATGTCTGTGAATGGATCGATGGCTAATAGGAAAACGAGCCATTGGGATAATAATTAACGTGTTTCTTATTTATTTATTTTTTTCTTTTTATTCTGTTTCATTATCTTTATTTCATCTGGTTAATTTATATTTCAAATTGATTGAACTAAAGAATAGAAAAATAAAGCAAGTGTACATTTAAATTTTAGATTCTTGTCTCTCGAACAGAATCCAAAAAGAAAAATCCGACAAAAAACAATGGATACATCAATCGATCGCGGTTCCGTCAAAGATGTTGATCAGCAACAATTTACTGCTGCATTTGCCGAATTTCTCAAAAAAACCGGCAAACTTGAAGTACCATCTGGTAATTGGGTAGATATTGTCAAATTAGGAATTCACAAACAAATGGCACCTGTTGATCCAGATTGGTATTATACACGATGTGCATCAATTGCACGTTTTCTCTATTTACGTCGAACAGGTGTTGGTGCTTTTACACGTATTTATGGTGGTCTTAAACGTAAGGGTGTACGTCCATCTCATTTTCAACATGGTTCACGTAGTGTTGTACGTAAATGTTTACAATCACTTGAAAAAGCAAAAATTGTTGAAAAACATACATCAGGTGGTCGTGTACTTTCACAATTAGGACGACGAAATATGGATACAATTGCTAAACAAGTTGCAGAAAAACTTGCTCGACAACAACAACAATAATAAATTATTTCATTTAAAGAAATTATTAAACAATAAAATAAGAAAAAAAAATCATTTTTCTTTTCAATTTGTTTTTGTTGTAAGATCCATAAACAAAATAAAAACATCTTGTTATATTAAATAAATAAATAAATAAAAACAACAAAGAAAATGATATAAAAAGTGCCAATTTCCTTATTGGTCTTTGTAGATTAGTCATATATATATATATATATATTTTTATATTCCCTGTCTTGTACATAGTTTCATACGAGAATGATTCTTCTACATACAGATTCAACATTCCAACAGAAATAATCATCATTATTATATTAGTAAGTAAGATAAATAGCAAAATTTCAATATGAATCACGGAAGCACTTCATCTGTTTTTATTTCATATGTTTTGTTATATGTTTATGATATTGAATGAGATCATAAAAGAAAAAAAGTAAAGAACATAAAAAATACTTTTGTACCTAATATGTAGCTATATATATTTAAACCATACACCCGCGCTGCTCATTAAGGGCGAAAAAAAACGGCAGACAAAAAAAGAGAGTACATAAGTCATTTGTAAATACTTTTTTTCTCTTCTCATCTATCAATTTTTCGACATTCACATTCCTGTGTGTGTATGTGTACAATCATCAATTCCATTATTACTGCTACTGCTGCTGCAAAAAAAGAAAAACGAAAGATTGTAACTATCGTTACTTCTTAATTTATCATCTTTTACGCATATTTTTGGTATTTTTCATTTCAAACAGCAAAATTGATTGATCTATTTTCGTATACATATAATTAACATAATAATGTATTTTGATAAGTTTCATTCAAGTTCAACGGAACGTATTATCAGAAGATCAAGTACACCAAATACATTTGATATTGAACTTCAACATTCACATCCTAGACGAAGACAACCATATGATCAAGCTCATGATCATGAAAATGATAGTAATAAAGATCAACATTATACATATTCTCATTCAATACAACCAAAACAAAGAGAAATATATTCATCCGAACCTAATCAATTATCATCAATCAATAATATTGTCACAATTCCAACAAATCCTTTAACTATATCATCTCCTGATCCTCTTATAATGCCTTCCGTACCCGTAGTAGTCGAGAAGAAGTAAGATATTTTTTAATGATAGTAGAACATATTCATCATCTATGATAATGATATTTCTTTGTATGTTATTATCATATTAGTCAGTACAATTGTTGATTTTATTTTTAATCATTGACCTTTTTAACTTAGCATTTAATAAAACATTTCTTTTTTCTACTAATGTATCCATTTGATAGAATTAAATTATTCTTTTTTCTTTTCTTTTTCTTTACGTCAAAAAAATATGGTGTCAGATTGAAATAGAAGAGAAATATAGATAGCGGAAAGTGCAATAATATTATATTGGTTAGATTGATTATATAAGAAGAGTCATACTGAAGGTAAGGCTAGTCATGAGTAACCAACTAAATATACATGCTGTTATTCAGTTAACGTAGGTGTTTTTTTTCTTTGATATATATGTTTCTAAAGAGGAACATATATATTATTAAAAAGTATTAGTAAAAGGTGAATTATACTATACGGACAACTAGTGTAGACGTGACTAAATTTCTTGTCGATATTGTACATTATCGTTAACATTTAAAAATTCCAATGGCGTCAGAAGAACAAATTGAGGTTGAAATTGTAGAACCTCGAACATTATCTTTCTTTATTCGAATATATCAACATTTGAAGTAGAAAGAAAATATTATTTTGAAAATTATTATTTATAAATTAATTTTTTTAATTTTTTTTCTTCTATTATCAATAGACGTTTAACAAGGATGACTCGAACACTCTTATCTGGTCTTATACTCATTCTTCTTCCTCTTGCTTTACTCAGCGGTAAAGATAAACTTTTATTTTTCATATTAACAAATTCTTTGAATTAATCATTATTTTAGGTACTATTTTTCGATTCTCTGCCAATTCATTTATTTATGCTTTTCTTTTACTTATTCTTCCATGGTTGGGTACAATTACCGAAAGAAATATTCGAAGTAAAACTATGAAATTATTTGATATTGAAAATAAATTCTTATTTTAGCTCGTTTTCGTTTATTAATTATCGTAATTGGTCTTATTAGTCTTCTCTCTATTATTGCTCAATTGATTTTTCAATCAGTTCTTCTTGCAAATAAGCCATATGGTCATACACTCAATAATTGTAAATACATATATATAAATTTCTCTACAAAGTAAAATTTAATTCTTTATTAAATTTTCTATATAGGTACTGAACTAACTGAAATTCTTCGATATTTTGGTCTTGAACGGTATAATTTTATATTAATTTAAGCATAAATTATTGTTTTTTTTTTATTTTAATTTAAGTCTTGATAATTCAAATGCAATTCGAATTTTACGTTTAATATTTCCTGATATTCTCATATTTGCTGTCTCAACGATCTGTTTTATTATTATTCGACGTACATTAATCTCATCAAGAAGACGTGAAACAATTGAATTTCAAAGTCCAGCAACATCAAATACAACAAATATCTCACCATCATCAGATAGTAGTGCTAATTTAACAATTAGAAAAAATCTTTGGCCACGATTATTATCAATAGTAAGACGTATACGTTTATTTGTCCAATTTATAATTGTGGGTTTTGCTGCATTTGTCTATCCAAGTATAATCAATTCCATTTATTTTATATTCTTTCTTATTATTGCCTTTATATGGTCATTATCGGTTAAATTTGGTAGAAAGTTTGCAATAGTTCGTGCTCTATTAGTTATATATACGGGTGTGCATTTACTTATATTTTATCTATATCAATTTACATTCTTTCAAGAAGTTTTATTACCATTATCATTATGGAGCAAGTAAGAGAATTTAATAATAATATTAACTTATGTGTGTATGTGTATTTGTTTAATCTGAATTGTTTTTTCTTAACAGTATTACAGGATTAACAGCAATTGTAATAAGTAATTGTACGGATAATGAACCACATGTTGTAACTAACCTTGCATGGAGTGATTATGTCAATCCATGTGCACTTTTGCTTCTGTATTTTTATTTTGCTTTTGAAACAAATCGTACATTTTTTCAACGAGTAAATTATTTTAAATTCATTTTAGTTTTTTTTAGGAAATAATATTTTCTTTTTATTTAGAAAATACGATCGAATACAACAACAATGCAATCTGTTGAACAACAGGTAAGAAAAATATTCATAATATAATATGAGAAAACGAATTATCTTTACTCATTAAACTTATATTATCTATATAAATTCATCAGATAAATCCTTCTACAGAAAATATTCATAGCCAGGTTTGCCTATATTTTATACATATCTATACGAATTGCGTGCCTGCTTGACTATAATTTTAAATGAATAAATTTGATTTATTGATAAGACGATTTTGCTTTTTTTTTTCTTCTTTTATTGAATACTAAAGCTTTGTTTATTTTAATTATATATAATTTTTATTTAATATTACTTATATATTTTTCTAGAGTTTGGTTAATACTGTTGAACGACAAAATATATTAGACGAAAGTTCACCAAGTTTACGACGTCGATGGAGTTTAGAACAACCTGGCGATCAAACATGGCAAGGACGAATAATTTTTGTCTTATTTTCAATACTTCGTGTATTAGAACGACAAAGTTATTTATTATCATTAATTGCTATGCTTGTAAGAAAAAATTTAGATTTAATTTCTAATAAAAAAAAAAACAAATTTTTTGTTTAGGCATGGAGTATAACATTTCATAGTTTATTAACATTAGTATATCTTCTGTGGGCATGTTTACTATGGGTATTACCAAATTCTCGTAAATGGTGTTTGAGAATGAGTCCATTTTTTACAATTTATGGTGGAATATTATTAATATTACAATATTTAAGTGGATTTAAAATAGGTTTTAATCAATTAAATTTTAATTATGATCGTCGTACTATGGAACAAATTGGTATTCGAATAAATGATTATCAACCAGCATTTATTCCATTAATTGTTAAAGTATAAATTAAATCATATATATATATATAATTTATTTTTAATTTATTTATTTTTAGTCATTATATATGACGTTTTTTTGGTTAACACTTCGACAATACATATATGAAAGAAAAACTTCTAATAGTCATTTGAGTGAAAGTTAGTTCTTAATAAAATAATTCTGATGTTTCTTTTTTTTTATTTTTCTTTTATATGTTAAACATTAGGTACATCATCAGATTCATATCCTCGACGATTAGGTAAGTATTATTTGTAATCAATTAAAAATAAAAAAAAAAGAATATGATGATAGGACGATGGGTGATTAGTTTATTAACAAAATATTGGATATTTGTTTCATGTGGAATGCTCTTACTTGTTAGTATTCAAAATACTGTAGTTATTTATCGAATAATTTATATGGCATTCTATTTCTTCTTTATTCTATCATTTCAAGTAAGGAAACTTCTAATGAGAAATAATAGAAAAAAAAGACTTCTTTTTTTTTTTGAATTTTTTAAAGATTTCATTTGGTTTTTGGAAAAAAACAGCATCGACATTTCATTTAACAATTATTATCTATTCAATGATTATTTTAATTGGATTATATATTTATCAAGTATAAAAAAAAAATTTTCATAATATTTTTAAAAATTAATTTTTATATATTTATAGTTTGAAATGGTAAATGTATTTTTATCTGCAAGATTTAGTAAAGAATTGTAAGTTTTTTATATCAAAAAAAAAAAAGAAACAACAAAATGAAATATTTTATTAGACTTGCATCAATTGGACTTGAAGTTGTACCATCAGATGTTCTAGTTATTAAATTACTTACTCCAAGTACATTTCTTGTTGTTAATATAATGCAACTTTATTATTTTCATTCCGATTGGATGAAATTAATTACAATGCCAAAGTAATTATTTTTTAACATATTTATTGATTAAATCTTAAATTTTTCTTTAGTGATAAAATTATTCAAGGTCCAGCAAATGGTACATTAAAAGATATTCATGCTTATGCTAAAGGTAAAATATTTTTATTTTATATTATTAATATGTGTTTCTTTTTTTGATTTTAGAAAATACAGAAAATGTAAATAGTCTATATGCTCAACAAATCTTACAAAATGAACCTCAAACTTGTCTAGAAACTTTATATAAATTTTATTTTCGAATTAATCGATTTTATAAACAAATAACATATTATCTATGGCGTTTTGCAGAAATTCATTCATATAAACTTGTTCTTCTTATAATGGTTCTTGTATCTGTACTTAAAGTAAAACAATATATACATTTTTTTTTCAATTAAAATTTTTTTCTTCTAATTTAGGTTTCAGCATTTAATGTAACATTGATTATATTAACAACCATTGGTTTAACATTATTTCGTCTTCGACGTTTAATTACTTTATTAACATTAATAGCTACAGGTTTATATATTCTTGCAATAATGTGTTATCAATTAGAAATTGCAAAACAATTAATAATTCAAAGAAATGTTTTTGTTAAAAATTGTTCTGATGTAAATAAACAAAAATTCATTGTTTTTTTTGTTTATTTAATGATTAATTTAGATTTATTCAAATATAACACTTGATTCAAATTTTAATACAATACCAAATGATACAGCGAAATGGTTTGGTCTTGAATTAACATCACGTATTGATCAATTTATTGGAGTAAATAATAAAAATAAAGAAAAATGTTTTTTTTTTATTAGAAATTTTGTTTTTTAGCTTTATATATTATTAACAGTTATATTAACATTTGATGCAATTGTAAGATATAGACAAAGACATCGTCGTTCAACATTATCAGTTCATTTTAATGTTCATCTTATTGAAAATCGTTTTCCAATTTTATTTGAACCATTTGCATTAAAAAATAATCTTGATGATACTTATGAATATGATATAATTAGTTATCAACAAGCAGATAAAGGTGTAATTAATTTTTTGAAATATTTTATTAATTTTATATTCTATCGATTTGGTTTGGAGGTAAACAAAATCATTTTTTTTTTATTATATAAAATAAAATTAAAAATATTTAGATATGTTATATAACAACAGTAATTGTTATTGGTGTTCGTCTTGATGTAATGGCTGTACTTTATTCAATATGGCTTGGTTTATTTTTAATTTCAAGTCGACGAACTATAAAAAAACTATGGCCTATTTATATATTCTTCCATATAGTTGCATTTCCATTGCAATATATTAGTGCTGTTGGTGCTCCACCATTTCTTTGCTTTGGTAAGAAAATTGAGCATATCTATTAGGAGATTGCATTTTAAAGAAAAATAGAAAAAAATTTAATAATATTTTTACAATTATTTGTAGAATATCCATGGACAAATGTTAATATTACTGGTTGGGCACAATTAAAACGTTGGCTTTATTTACCAGATTATATAAATCCTCCACCAACTACACAATTAATTGGTAATATTTTTAATATAAAAATATTTCTTTATGTATATATATATTTGATATATTTAGCGGATTTTTTTCAATTTTTATTTATTTGTCAACAAATGCGTGTATTTATATTTGAAACAAATGAGAAATATCGTATATATATTGAAACTGGTGGATCAAATCGTGAAATAATTCATGATGATGATATTTATAAAAATAATCCAACATGGGATTTTGTAACATATAAAAGACATTGGCTTGATCATATAAAATATGCTATATTTATGTATGGTGCATGGTTTGTTTTATCTATTGTTTATTTAGCTGGAACAACACGAATTAGTTTACTTGGTCTTGGATATCTTATAGCATGTTTTTATTTTCTTTGGTATGGTCAAGATTTTTTAACAAAACGTGTTCCAGTTATGATACGATTGTATATTGAATTTGTTTTGTTAAAAATTTTTTTTAAAGTTAAAATTCGTTTTTTTATTTAGATGGAATTATTCAATTTATTATTGTTTTTTGGTAGTATTTATAAAAGCATGTTTTCAGGTATGTAAAGAAAAAAAAATTATTAGAAAATGCTTTTGAAAATAATAATAGAGAAATGAGAGAATAAACAATTTCAGGTAGTTGCTTGTGTCGGTGTTTTATCAACTCAATGTATAATACAGCAAATCTTTGCAATAGCTTGTTTAAAAACAGGCATTCAAAGATTTAATGATTATAGTACTATTCTCTCAACAGGTTATTTTCCTTGTTTTTGTTACATCCTTCTTTGATGCATAGATTTATTTGGGGATATAAAGTCATATTTTTTATAAAGCATGTTTCTTTTGCTTGTTCTGAAAAAAGAAAATTATTTGGAATAGGTTCTTTATTTTCTTGTTATGATTTTTTTGTCTAGGTGGCGGTTTGTATATTTTTGTATCCATCATCATCTTGTACAATGGCTTCACGCACATCTTTATTTTGCACGATTGTCGATTTGTTTGTGCCATGTTTAAGATCGGATTTTATACCTCCTAGAAATTGCTCTACATCTTATAAGGGTATATATATATATGTATAATCAAATTTCTTATCTTTTTTTTCTGTGACTAAAAATGTTGTTTAATTTATTGATATTTTATTTAAATTCTAGACGGCAATGAAGAATGTGATCGGAGTGCTGCTGATGCCAGTCTTTTCATGTAAATATAATTCTTAATCATAGGGAGAGAAATTTCTAGAATTAATTATTGTATTTAATTGAAAAAATAATGTTCTTTGAATATGTTATTAACTATTGAAATAAATAAATATTTTATTTAATTTCTAGGGATGGATTTTGTATGATATTTTTATTATTACAAAAACGAATATTTGGTAGTTATTATTGGGAACATATTGTAACTGAACTTCGTTCTCAAGCAAAATTAGCTAGTCAAGGTGCTGTTTTATTTAATGATATATCACATAAACGAATAGATGAAGATCGAGAACGTGAAGAACAAACAGTATCAAAAATAACTCGAAGTTTAAAACGTATTAAAGAACAACAATCGAAATTAAATCAATCAGATAGTAAAGCAGCTACAACACTTGTTGAATCATCTGAACATTTTGAAGGTTTATTTAATATGAAAATAAAAATAAAAATTTTTGTTTATTTTTTATTAATATAGCAATTCGATCGGGTGATTATTATATGTTTGATTATGAATCAGATGAAGAAGAAGATGAAGGAAAACAAGATGAAGCTACTGTTGTACAAGAACAGGTTTATCAAAAACAAAAAATGAAACGTAAAAATATATCAGTGATTTTTTAGATTCTTCAAGTTTTAACAGGAAATGATCAAGACACAGCAACTGCTGTCAATACTCAACGTAAGTAGTTTTAAAAAATAGCATTAATATTCAATTCTTTTATTGATAAATATCTGAATATTTTCTTACAGAACCGTCAACATCATCTGTTACTGATTTAAATGTTCAAGAATTTATTACAGCACCGTCGGCACCTCCTTTATTGCCAGCAACAACTACGACAGTACCACCTTCATCAACTATAGAAGAATCAATATCTGTTGAACCTAAAGGTAAATTATTATATTCAAAATTAATTATAAAATTTTTCATAATTTTATTTTTATTAGAAATTAAACCTAAAAAGAAAAGAAACTCAATTTTATTGAAAATACGCTTAATTGTTTACATTGCTATTGATTATTTAATTGATTTATTTAATCGAAATTCACGTGATTATCGAGAAGTTTCATATAAATTAGCGGAAATGAAATCTGAAGATAAAATTATTCAACAAGAACGTATTCGATTAGAAACGAGTATTGGAACAGTAAATAAAATTTTTCAAGTTCTTACTCAAAATCTTTAATATATTTTTTTTTCTTTTTGTAGTCTTCAGTCCTCGATATTGATGAAATGGCTGGTGGTGATCATCAACATGAGTAAAAATTTTTTTTTTCTTTATTAATATCGTTTTTTTATTTTATTATTTAGCTATACTCAACTACGAAAATTATCTCAACCCGTTGATTTGGATAAACGTTCACGTCTATATCGTTTATTCGATTCTATATTCTATTTTATAATGTCTCGATCTGAACTTTTATGTTATTCAGCAATGGTAATAAATCATTTAACATCAGGCGCATTATTATCAATGCCACTACCATTATCAATATTTCTTTGGGCTATGTTATCATCTCGTCCATCTCGTAATTATTGGATTACTGTTTTAACATATACAGAAGCAATGATTGTTGTTAAATATATATTTCAATTTCGTTTTTATCCATGGAATGCTGAAACAACAGATGCACGACCATTAGCAGCAATAAATATAATTGGTATTAATCGAAAAGAAAATGCTGCTTCAATTGCTGATTTATTTTTACTTTTATGTTTATTTCTTCATCGATCAATTTTAAAAGTATTCAATTTAAAATAATCGAAATTGATTTTTTTTTATTTTTACTTTTATTTTTCTTTAGCAATTGGGTTTATGGAAAGCAGAACAAACAACACCACGTGGTATATATCAGATTAACTTTAAAAAAAAAAGAATATTTACGAAATATTTAGATTCAACAACTGTAGATACTGATAATAGTGAACAACAACAACCAATTAATGAATTAGGAACAACACGAATAAAAAGGTAAATTATTTAAAACAATACTTTATATTCTGTATATATATAAAAAGTTTTGAAACAGATTTATATATAAAATGCGGTATGAAAATAGTATTAGTCGAGCACGTTTATAACTTCTTTTAGTTTTCTTTTTATTTTAATAAATAATATTTGAATAATTTTGTTTTTCATTTTAAGTAATAGTTATTTTATGAAACCAATTATAAGATTTTATCGTCAACTTAAACAAGCATTATTTGTCCGTGATGTTTATGCACCAATGTTCTTTTGTGATTTTATTAATATGATTATTGTCATTGGTTTTTATAGTCAATTTGGTGTATGTATTTTAAAAAAATTTATTTTGTTTTTTTTTTATAGAATTTCTTCTTTTTACAGTTAACTGAAAAATTCAGGGTAATAAAAGTCACAGTTGGTGATTGAAATTTAGTATAAAAGATTATAAAAGAAAAGAAAATTTTCCACATAATGAATGTTCTATTATTTACACCCTATCCCATATATTTATTTTATTTTATATTTTATTTTAAAATTAATAATACTTCTTTCGTTTGTTTTTCATAGGAACGAACTGGTGGCAATGTTGTACAAACATTGCAAGAAAATAAAGTAGATTTATATAAATAAAATTTTAGAATAAATAAAAAAAAAGTTTTTTTTAGGTTCCAGTAGCTTTTCTTGTTATATTATTAATTCAATTTATATTAATTATAATTGATCGTGCGCTTTATCTACGTCGTAATGTTCGTGGTAAATTATTTTTTCAATTATTTCAAGTTATAGCTGTACATATATGGTTATTTTTTGTTTTACCTGGAATTACTCGAACGTATGAGTTTAAAAAAAGAAAAAAATATTTTTTATTTTAAAAATATAAATTTTTTTAAGGAAATTTCGTGATAATGTTGCAGCTCAATTTTGGTATATATTTAAATGTATTTATTTTGGTTATTCATCAATACAAGTACGATTAGGTTATCCAAAACGTATAGCAGGAAATTTTCTTATGAAACGTTTTAATTATGTTAATCAAATATTATATAGAATGTAAAAAAAAATTTTTTTTTAAATTTGTCTAAAACATTTATTTTAGTTATTTATTAATTCCATTTTTACTTGAATTACGAACAATTATGGATTGGATGTTTACAGATACAGCACTTGGTTTATCAAGTTGGTTACAATTAGAAGATATTTATTCAAATATGTATTTACTTAAATGTGCAAGATGGGCAGAAAAAGTAAAAACAAATTAGAAATACAAAAAAAAATCTTTATTTTTATTTTTTGATCTATTTAGAAATATCCAACTGAACGTGGTGTACCAAGACCAAAAATATCAAAATATGGTGTTGGCGGTTCATTATTAATTTTATTAATATTATTAATATGGTTTCCATTATTATTCTTTTCATTTACTTCATCATTTTATCAACCAAATCCACCAAAAGAAGTTAATGTTGAAATAAAATTAGGAGGATATTTAGTAAGATATAAATGATTGTATTCGTAATTTTTTATGTTTATTTTTTTTATTTAGCCAATTTATCAAATGACAGCACAAGATATTGATTTAGCTCCATTGACTGATGCTGATTATAATAGTTTACGTTCATCAATTTATTCTCCAAGTATTGAACCAGCAATTGAAGTAAATCTTTTCTTAAATATTTACAATTATTTTATTTTTTGTTTTTTCAAATATAAATAGGATAGTGCTTATGCATTTCTACGTGATTTTAATCCAGATGATATTCGTTGTGTAAATTTATTTTCAACAAGTGTTAATCTATGGGAAATAAGTCAACCAATACGTGATATTGTTGTAAATAATTTACGTACAAATGTTACAGTACCTGTACGATTTTCATATACAATAACACGTAATCCACCAAATCAAGATGATTCAGAAGATATTGCAGCAGTTGTTACAGGTGAAAATACAGTTGATATTACACCACAAGATCAACATATTAGAAATTCACTTATTGAAATACTTACTGGAACATCGGATTCACAAACAACAACGTAGAAATTGTTTTTTCAAAAATATTTAATTTTGATAGTTTTTCGATTTGTTTTTTTTAGTAATTTTACAATTATTAATTTAATGCCAAGATTTTTACATGTTAAACCAAAAGCAAAACCAGAAGATATTGAAGCATTTAAAAACGGTTTTTTTTCTTTTCTTCTGAAGATATCAAATATTATTAACTGTTTTTTTCTATATTATTATTTAGTTTTTGGAAATGAATATTATGCTAATATAACAATGGGTCTTAATCGAACGAAATCAGTACCAAATAGTACTGAAGTTTGGTGGGAAATGTCTGAAAATCGTGATAGATACAATGTTATTCCATCATGTAAGTAAAAGAAATAATTTATCTTCATAAATTGTAATAATTGATCAGAATAGAAAATGAAAATTTATAACTTATTTAAATTAATCAATTATTTTTCTTTGTTATATTTTTTTTTCAAAGGTTTATTTTCCAGTAATGAATATCTGAGCATGATTTTTTTCAATGATAAAATTTCACCAGCAAATATTTCATTTCTTACACGTTATGGGTGAGTATTTTAATAGACTTTTGTATTCTTTTTTAGCTTTGCTATATTTAAAACTAATAAACTAACATTCATTTTCAATATTTTGTCATGTTCGACTTCTTTACTTTATTTTTCTCATTCTATCATAACAATAGCTTGTATATCTTCTTCTTCTTATTTCGACATATATTATTCTAATTGTTAATAATTAATAAATATTAAAATTTTTCTCACGTGCAAATCCTCTATAGTATTATTGGTATCTACATTTCAATTGTTTCTGTTGCTGCATCATTTATTCGTGGTGAATTATTTGGTACAACAAAAACAATTATGTTTGATGAATTACCACAAGTTGATGCATTATGGCATTTTTTGAATGATATTTATCTTTTACGAACTGTTCGTGACTATGCAACTGAAGTTGATTTTTTTGATCGTTTAGTATATATTTATCGTAGTCCACAATTGTTAATCTATTGGACAAGAGAGAATAGAAATGAGCAATAGTCAAATCTTGTTTTTCTTTTTTGTTCAGATATAAATAATTTTTTTTTGTTTTTTTTTCATATTTGTAAAAGTTTTATATTCTTCTCAGAATTTTTTGTAAAGATAGAGAAAATAATAAAATTTATACTATACTAAATAATTCTTCTATTTTAAAATAGGATTATTGGCTTATATACAACGTTTGTAATTGTTGTAGCACGATTATTACGTACAATTTTACAAACAAGTCAAACAATAATGTTCAATGAATTACCAAGTGTTGAACGTTTATGGCATCTTTTACGAGATATTTATTTGGTTCGTGAACATAATATATTACGTATTGAAGAACAACTTTTTGCTAAACTTCTTTTCTTATATCGTTCACCAGACACACTTATACGTTTTACAAAACCAAAAATAGAATAATATACAATAATTATTATTTCACATTAATATTTCTTTTTTTTTTTCATTGTTGATATGATATACAATATGAGTTTCTTTTTCCTTTTTCTTTTGATGCTTATTGTCCGTATTAATATCAGTATTATTTTTTGGTCCATTGCTCAATGTTAATGACATTCATTATTTTCTTTATTTGTGTATATGTTTGTAATCATGACATTCTATTATCAATATGAAAGAGTTTATTGTATTTTTTTATGTGGCTTAAAATAAAATATATAATGGGATCTGAATTTTGTATTTCAATATGATCTAATTAAGATTGTCTTTTCAGATTTTAAAATGACTGGAACAGAAAAACGAGATTGGAAAGGATATACATTAGTTCTAGTAAAAATTTTCTCATTTATTTTTCGTTATTTTATCGAATTATTGTTTGTTTTCAGCCATCTATTTGTCATTGCCATGTTGGACAATTAGCAGTAGATATTCTTATTAATACTTTACATATGAAAAGTGTTCATATAGTTGATTGGACATGTGTAGAACCGGTGATTGCTTATGATCCATATGAAAATACAAATCGAGACAATTTGGCATTTGGTATTGAAGGTAAGAAAAAGATTTAATAGACAAGATAAAAATAATTAAACATTATTTAATTAAAGTGTATGAAGAACCAAATTTAAAAATACTTGTTATTCAACAACGTGGTAATATTGTATCGGGTAAACGACAAGAATTTGTTGATGAATTTATAAAATTTTTTAAAAATGAACAATTAAAAGAAATTATTGTTTTAACTGCATTTAATGCCGTTGAACGTAATGATGCTCAATTGACTGGGTAGGAGTAAATAAAAATAAAATCTAAAGATAAATGAATTATTTTTATTAGTGATCAATTTCGATGTTTATCAACAATATTGAATTCAAATGATATGAATTGGATGACATTAGAAGAACGTCAAGACAAACATCATCATAAAATTGTACGTGATCGTGATCGATATTATATTGCTGGAGGTGGCATTGCAAATCGATTATTTTATACTGCGTGAATAAAAAATTTTTTTAATTTAAAAAATATCTTAACTTATTTTTGTTGGTAGACAACAAGCTCAAATACCAATTACTGTTCTGCTTATGTTCACTGATGTTGGACAAGAAATACAACATGCTAATGAATTGTTAGTACGATTAAATCAATGGAAAAAATGGTGCCAGGTCTATTTAATAATGATATACGTATTAAAAATGATTAATATTATTTTTATCTTTTTCTATAGATTGACAAATGGCAAATGCCACCCTCACAACGAGCATGGATAGAAACACAGACTGTACCACCAATTTATTAATCAATAATAAACGAATACAGAACTTAACCAATGTGCTCTCCTTTATTTTTTTCTTTCATTTTCTGTTTTTCTTTTTCTTATTCACTTTTTAATTTTCTTTCTTTTTTATACATTATGTATTCTGCGACATAGGTTATGAGATAGCCGTTCCTTTAAAACTATTAAGACCAGAGGGCTAAATATGTCAAATAAACAAGAACTTAACCACGGTGGTTGCTAAATGTTAAACTGTTTATTCCCTCGATTAAAGTGAGGGTCATACGAAAAAAGTTAAAACGGCGCTTTCAAGCTGGAAAAACACAGTTATAAATTGTCATTCCGAGCATCTTATTATTTTCGATTGACAACATACTTTTCTGATTGAGTTCTGTTAAATACTAGTCAAAAACGCGACAAAAATCGTATCTGAATAAAGGTCACATAGCCTTATTTAACCAAGTTCAATTCTAAGGAAAACAAAAAAGTATCTGATTTTGTTTTTCTCCTTACTTGTCATATTGAGAAGAGAGTGAACAGAAATGTAAATATAACTATATGAATGTTCATGTCTATTTGGACTATAGGATGGATGGATGATTGACATCGTTGTCGGTTCGAAATACCTTAGTATTCAAAAACTCCAACGATCTACTTCTATATGTATGAATCGTCTATTTATGACACAAAAATAAGTGTTAGTATTTTGAGCAAAATTGGGTCTGAATTCGTAAAATTATTCATCAGATAAATTATGAATGAATACAAGATGAAGATGATCTAAAAACAACTCTTACGCATTCCATTCTCTAATTGTATAACAATGAGTTTGAAATTGAAAATGTAGTCTACAAACTTATTTGTCAGTAGTTAAATCTTGAAGGTGAGAATGAGACGGAATTTCGGCATTGAACTTTATTTCTCTTTAATGGATGGCATAACTACATTAATTTTCATTTATTTCACATTAAAGTATGATTATTATCAAGTGTTAAAATGAAACGAGACCAAAGCAAACCAACAGGAAAGAAGCGAGATTATTAAAGATAGTATTAGTAGTACATCTGTCTTACATTTTGAAACCCATGCAGATAAAAATTAAGACATTCGAAGATTTTAATACAGATTTTTATTCGGTTCAAAAAGTCAAATGATAGGATAAACTCGAAAATTTCGGACTACCTCAACTGCATCATTATTTGTTCATGCTCGACAAAAAAAGCGATTCAGCGAGAAAGCGAATTTGTTTTTGCAGAAAGATTTTAACTGAAAACTTTCATGAATATTGATCATAGGCCAAAGTCATTTCAAATATTGCACACCACATGTATTCTTTTCTCTCACGAAATAATACAAGTCACTTTTTACATAAAAGGTTGATTTTATATAATCTTCTTCATCTTGAGGCTCCTATTATGAATCTCTACGGAACTTCAAGCGCGCATTGAGTCTTATTCTGAAAGATAGAATATTATCTATTTCTTGTCTCCATCTATTATTATTATTAAGCAAAATAAAATTTTAAAATCTAACATATTATCTGAACATCCACAACAATCGCAACATAGCTTGTGTTAGATGTCCAGCTACGAGCAGATTATTGCATTTATTGTCGATATTTTGTGCGACTAAACCATTCAGTTAATGTCGTCAAACAACTATCACAAAGCCTATTCAAAGAAAAACTATCGAATAGTTGGTTTTCTACAATAGATTTCGATAGAACAACAAAGAACCAATATATATACTTAAAATTTTCGTCTCATTGAATTTGTTATTTTGTTACACTCTAGAAAAAATTAATTTGTTATCAAATTTTAAAATACTTTAGCAAGCTGCTAAACCAAAAAAGATTTGTCCTTCAAATACCAGAGATAACCCTTTCTTTTTGAGTCTTCTTGATTTTTATTGGCGAGACGAAAACTTTCATATTAATAAAAAAATTTCTATTATAATACACCAGTGTGTATATAAGCTTGAGTTGGATTATCTGAGAATTTTTAATTTTTTTTCTTGTCATTTAGATTTAGAGAAAAAGATTAATTCTTGCAAAAAACATGTGCATGCAAAACTGAATTGAGATGATTCAAATTAAAAATAGAATTTGAATCTTGATGAGATAACTATGTCAATTTTACCTTTAATTTATTTGTTTCTACTTCAAATAATATACGATTAATGATTCTCTGATTGTATTGATCACTATCTTCTGCCTATTTTTCAACATCAAATTAATATACTACTTTGTTAGTACTTGTAAGTATTGATATTGAGATAACTGAGAGAATAGAAAAAGGATAAAAAGAGCAATTTTTTTTGATTTTCTTTGTGTTATTAAGATATTTTATCATTTGAGAAGCAGATATTGGATATTTAAATTATTCGATACGTACTAGCCAGATATTATGCTCCATTCTCGTGTCCACTAAACAGGATTACTTCGGACAAATCACTAACCATACTTTATCTACGATTAATTGTGCGATAACTTGCTGAATACGTCGTGGCATACATTGGTCATTTAAAATATTCGGTAATTTGTCAGTGTGTATGAAGCACCCAATGAATAAAAGAGTTCTGAGTAAGATCAGCTTTTTGCCCAAAGATGCAACTCGTTATTGAACGGTGGCCGAGATATAGAATATTTTACTTCTAATCTAGTAGGAAAGAAAAGTTCTCTTAAACATTGTCATAGGAATTGAGTTGAGTTAGATCTGACTGAGATATATATATATATAACGAAGAATTGTTGTTATGTTCATTTAAGGAGTTGCTATATATAGGAGTGTAGTTTAGAAGAATTATTTGGAATATATAGATATCGAATCTTTTAGATTCGATTATTTTCAGATTAGTTCATGCTAAGAACAAAACTGTAGACTATATAGAAAATGATCTGAAATGGTTTATTAGGTTATAATTTATGTTAACATTATAGAATTATTATGAGTTCAAGTAGTGTAATTGAACGACAAGCAATTGAACGCTCTGTATATATAGGTTCACTTTATGATATTCGTACAGATAAATTCATATTAGGTAATTTATTTAAAGGTGTATTACCACAATCATCTATAATGATTAGTTATTGTGCTAATGTAACCTATTGGCTTGATTTTCATGATTCACAAAAAGAAACATTCAATAATTTAAATATTGAAGCTAATTTAAAATTAGGTTTAATGTCAGGATTAATTAAAGTTGATGAATCAGCAAAATATTTAAAACAAACAAAAACAGATAGTCATACTGTTCGAGCTACATTTATATATAAAGCCAAAACAAAACAAGAAGATCTACAAGTATCAACAGAAGGTTTACATGAATATTTTTCTTCTTATGCATTTGAAAATCCTGATGTAACAAACGTCGTTGTCGGAATCAAATGGGGCGCAAATGTAGCAGCAGCTTTTACAAAAACTGCATTTAGTATTAGTGGAGATGCAAATTTAAATTATGATAATTAACAAAAAACGGATCTTGAATCATTACGAAGAAGTTTTTCTGGTGATATATTAGGTGTAGATTATCCACAAACTATTGATGAAGTAATGAAATTTTATCAAAATGTTCCATCTTTGATTAAAACATTAAATGATGGAAAAGGACTACAACTCATATATACTCTGTGTCCTTTAAAACAAATTTCAGAAATGACTAAATTTGAACGAAAAATGACTAGGTTAGTGAAATAGATTTCTGAAAAGTATTATTCTATTCAATTTGTTTTTTTCTTATTAGAATGGTAAAAGAAGTATCAGAACAAATTGTTAATCGAATTGAAAATATTTTTGAACAAATAAATGATGAACGAAGAAAATTAAATGATTTTTTAGATGATATTCGACCATGAAAAAAATTTCTTCCTCGCCAATGGTTTGATTTAATTAATCAGAAATGATTAGATTTTAATAAAGATGAATTAGAATTAAAACATCAATTATCCAGTTTATTAGTTGATATTCGTAGTAATTTAGCTGAAGGACCAAAAATGATTGAACTTATTAATAATTTTAGTAAACATCTATGTTCACCTACATTAACTGAAAAGTTTTCTGACGAAAATAAAAACATTAAAAAGAATTAGTCCAGATAAAAAAGAATTATTAACAAATATCAGTTTAATTGAAGATTTTATACAAGATTTTTATGACAATGATGTTTACTTATTACATATATGTGAACAATGACAACACGAAGATGAAGAAAATTCATTAAAACAAATGAGATATTTTATTAATTTAAAGAAAAATGAACAAGAAGCAATAGATGGTAAAGCCAAATTTTGGATTATTGATTATGATTTACATTCACGTTTAAAAAAGAAACCAACTAATTCTGTTATTTATCATGCAACAAGAGGATCAATCAAATCTCAAGATTTCTTTAAAGATTCTCCAAGTAAGTTTATTATTCAGTAATTAAAATTTTACTTTGTTAAATAACAAAACATTTCATTACATTTTATAAATTTGTATTAACTTGGTGTATCGATTTTTTCACTCAATAGGTAGAAAAAATATAAATTTGAATGTCTAAATGAGTGTTTTTAAAACGTTCATTGTCAGATTCGTATTGTTACAATTAAAATTTATTTACAAAAACTTTCTCATAAACAAATTGATCTGATTTTGACCGAAAACTCCATGTTGATAGAAGGACGTCTTATAGATTGGCACAAACAATTTATGAATGATCAGTGAGTATACCAATGATTTGAATTTTTCTTGATTTTATACAATATTTTCATGTTAAGTTCGGATGGTGAACTCTCAGAAGAAGATTTCATTTGTGAATTATCAAAAAAAAATGTTCTTCTGTAATTTATCTTTTCTTTATATTCGAGAAATAATTGATATAGACATCTGTATAACATGCTATCACAATACTTTTCTTTACAGTTACTGAGATTTCTCTCGATTCTTGTCAATAACACTAAATAAGGTGAAAAAACAACATAGAAGTTTTTCTTTCCTCACAATTCAAAGAAAATGAAAGATTCTTTTTGATCATGATATATTTTCTGTTTGTTTTAGTACCACTTCGTGCCAGTTTCATAGATATTCCTCCCAATGCAACATGGAACAATTATGGCCAAACAGTGGGAAGATAAAATCCAACAATCTCTAACACGCTCGGGTTATATGTAGATGATGATCAACCTGTTTATGTTGCTGATTTTTCGAATCATCGTATTGTGGCATGGAAATCTGGTGAAACAAATGGACAAGTGGTAGCAGATGGAAATGGTTCTGGAAATGGTGCTCATCAATTGAAAGAACCAACAGATGTGATCGTCGACAAAGAGACAGATGGTCTTATTATTAATGATATGGGGAATAACAGAGTGGTTAGATAGCCTCGTTAAAATGGAACAAATGGAGAAACAATTATTTCAAAATATCTCTTGTTTGAGATTGGCAATGGATGATAAGAGATTTCTCTATGTCGCTGATTATAACAAAGATGAAGTAAGACGATATCGTATGAGTGAATCACGAGGAATAGTAGTGGCAGGTCGAAATGGAGAAGGAGATTGTCTTAATCAGCTTAATTGGTCAAATTTCATATTCGTCGATGGAGAACATTTGGTATTTGTGTCTGATAATAAGAATCATCGTGTGATGAAATGGATAGAAGATGCAAAAGAAGGTTTTGTTGTTGCTGGTGGACAAGGGAAAGGAAATTGTTTGACACAATTGTATTATCCTCAAGGAGTTCTAATTGATCAATTGGGTACTGTTTACGTAGCTGATGAATGGAATCATCGAATTGTACGTTAGCCTAAAGGAGCAAAACAAGGAAATGTTATTGTTGGTGGAAATGTTGCAGGAGCACAAGCAAATCAATTTCATTATCCCGTAGGATCATCATTTGATCGACAAGGTAATCTCTATGTTCTCGATCGAGGAAACAAACGAGTGCAACCGTTTACAATTGAAATGCTACGAAACTATTGGTATTAACTGATGAATAAAATCTATGTATTTTTAGCTATTAATTATTTTTTTTGTGTTGCTTTATAATACCAATTGGAAAAAACAAAGGGTTAAAAGTGAATGGATTTATATTTATATTCGAGCATGCATAACTGGAAATATCCCGTTTATTGGAGGCAAAAAGACCACCAACGGCAAGTCAATGTATGTAGCCGTACCATTCTGGAACGAATTAATGCAAAAAGCATACATTAATTCGACATTAAAAAAAGAAGTTAACGTATCCGAAATCACTCACACTCCTCGGAAAATATTTAAATTTGGGTGAAAATAAAGTTTTCTTTTATATTTCACTTGTTATTGATTATCAATTAATTGACTGTTACATTTGGAACAGAAAGAGTCATTTAATAAATAATCAATAACAGGTGAAATATCAATGATATTCCAATGATGAATATCACCATCTTCTATACCATGGCAAACCAACGGCTATTTATTGACAAAGTGATTGACTTCGTCAGTCATGTGTATTATTGTTCTTATTCGCACGTATATACATGTTAAGGAGGAAACAACAGCAAAGTCAAAAAACGAAATGTTGTGAAAAAAAAGATAATCTCATGTTAAAAAATGATACTATTTAGTCGTCATAGTGCTCTA
The DNA here is from genome assembly GCA_022393335.1 of Macrotrachela quadricornifera. NCBI lineage: Eukaryota > Metazoa > Rotifera > Eurotatoria > Philodinida > Philodinidae > Macrotrachela > Macrotrachela quadricornifera. The sequence goes on along the minus strand of JAJEKB010000703.1, from coordinate 47,879 downwards.
TGAACTTTAAAATAAATTCTATTCTGCAGAAAATAGTTAGCAAAAGGTCATTTATTTTTGCACATATTTTTAATTTTCTCTCCGAAAATCATTTGAAGGATAACTTCTATAAGATTATTATTCAATATCGTATATATAAGAAAATCCACAGTTGTAGTGGATTGATAAGATATATTATATATCCTTGCGATGTCATTCAGTGGATTCCATATGAACAAATATATTATATTCATTTTGTCGAACTATTCATGAGCTCTCGCCTATGGCCTTCCGGGAAGTTTTGAATGAAAAATTGTCGAAGAATAAAAATAGTATATTTGTAATCAAAGTGGTCAACTACTTCTCTACTTATTCACGCCTCCAAAGGTTACCTCTGATAGTAAATAACAAATTTTTTACAAAAATTATTGGAAAATAATGAAGAAAAGCAAGAAAAAAGAAACGCTCTGCACAGAAATTAAACTGATGCCGCATTGTTCACGTTGTTAGTCATTCGGCTACATACAAAATACTTTTCCCTTTTTTTCTCTCGCATATTGTTCACCTCTTTTGTTACATATGAATTGTATTATGTTTTACGAACATGTATAGCAACGAGATAACAATATAAGAGATAAAATAACCTTTCGCTGTATGATCAAGAAATGTTTCTTAGTGTTTCAAAAAACACTTCATTTATAAAAAAAATTTTGCTTTTAATTTGTTTTCGATAATTACATCACTTCATGTAAAAAAAGTTTTCCGTCTTATGAGAGAACGTTTTCAACTGATCAATCGTTTTTGAGTTCGGACTCTGTGCATAAGGTAGGTTCCAGTGTGGTATGAAAAAGCACAAAAGATTAAATCTTCATAGGTCAAAATTTCAGTAAAATGTCTGTAACTCTGGACAGAAGGCATATGAAGATTTAGTCTTTTGTACTTTTTCATACTTCACTGGAATCTACCTTATGCACAGAGTCCGAACTCAAAAGCAATTGATCAGTTGAAAACATTCCGTCGTTAGATCGAACCTAGAAATCGGAATGAACCAAAATATATTCGTACGCATCTCTGCCTTTGTAGGCAAGATCGGCTTTTCTCAGGCAACAAATGTAACGGAAAACATACAAAATATCGACTATTGATAGAGCTAAAATGACTAACTTTTGAAAGCGACATCTATTTCATGGTTAAAGTCATTCGTGGTAGACATTTTTCCCTATGTATTTTCACGTTTTTCTGTATTGATAACTTCATGAATACTCTAGAGTGTTTATATTGGAATGTCTTCAGCAACTGACATCTATTGCAGCCAATAAACACATATCTTTTCTGTTGTTAAGTGTTACGATGCGAAAAGTGGAAGTAGTATCAATTTATGATTTATTCTTATCTGTTGCTTTGCATTATAGTGAATCCAACCTATACCTGTTGACACCTTTAATAATAAACGAATAGAATGAAGAAAACGATAAAAGCGGTGAAATTACATGCACAACACGTACACGTCGAATGACGACGTCAAGGACAAAAAATATTTACTTTGCTCGACATGGTGAACGTATCGATTGGATCGATAAGACATGGATAGAAACAGCAGAGCGACGTTTAGATCCTCCACTATCATCGTACGGTCTTCAACAAGCATATGAACTTGGAGTATACATTGCCGAACTCCAACCGCGAATAACTCATATCTATGTATCACCGTTTTTACGTACTATTCAAACAGCACTGCAAGTTGTCGATCAATTAAACAAGAACATATCATCATCCGAAGAAATTACAAAAATTCGAGTGGAACCAGGGTTTGGTGAATGTCTTCCTTCTGAGATCATATGGAATGAAGACAATATATATCGACCTTTGCATGACCTATCTGAAATCTCACAAAATATTGAATATATCGATCAAGATTATGATAGTATAATCAAAGCTGACTATTATTTGGATACAGGGGTAGAAACACGGCAACAGTTGCGTGATCGCTTGAGACGAGTCTTACAGTGTATTCTGAATGCTCATACGATGGATTGTAATATTTTAATCATTACTCACGCAGCAACACTGATCGAAGGTGTGAGAACGTTAATGACTATTGCTAGAGAGCGAAGTCAAGACGTAATAAAGAAGAAAGAAGTTGAAATCACAACAGATCAAAAAAAGAACAATCTTTCTACATGGGATATGTCTCCAATTCGAGCAGGTGTCTGTAGCTTGACGCATTTGGAATTAATAAGTGACAATTGGATTCTGTCGAAGAATGGATTCACTTCGTATTTATCGAAAGGAGAACAAAATGCATGGATCTTTCCTGACGATATATCACTGTATGAAACACAAGAGTAACTTAGCTCTAGAGGAAAAATATCACTAAATGATTTGACATTGAAACATTTCTCACATGCCATAAAGGTATAGATTCAGAACAATAATATTTTTCTGATTTTTGTCGCACTATATTTGTATGATAATAATATGTTCGTTTGTTATGAACATTTGATCTATAATTGATATAATAATATTTGTAGAATATCTTTAATAAAACAAAAGAAAGAAAGTATTCAAATAATATTTTGATTTCAAGCATCTATTTTCTCTTTTTACCTAATTGATTCAACTTTTCATTATTTTCAATTAATGGAGTGTGCGAAAAACAAGTTACTTAGACATTAGTAGCTGCCAATCGTACTTCACCTCTGATAATATCATTAAATTCCTTATTGTTCATAAATACAGCAAGTCTCATAATTATTTCTTTCAGCATTTTAGTATACCTATAAAAATCCAAGAATTATTTCGGCTTTCAAATTTACAAATTTCAACTTGAAAGTTGAATAATTCGAATGTCTATCCTTCACCCTAAATCTGGTACCCAGAATGCATCCCTAAATCGAATCCACATTTGTGGATAACAAAAACAAAAATTAATCCAGATTAAGGATTTTGATTTAGGGATTTTTTAATTTAGGGATTTTTTTCACAATTAATGACGGACTTCACTCTTTCATAACGAACTGGTGACCAGTTCTATCACATTGATATCAAAGTATTAACTGCTGTAAATAGTTATCATAGAATCTGGTGACGAGTTCTATCACGTTGATGTTGAACTCATAACTCTTCTAAATAGCTATTATCCAATCTGGTGACCAGTTATACCACACTCATATCAAACTAATAACTTGTAAATAGTTATCATAGAGTCTGGTGACTAGTTCTATCACATTCATATCAAACTAATAACTGTTGGAAATAGCTATCATAGAATCTGGTGACCAGTTCTATCACGTGGATATCGGACTGATAACTCCTCTAAATAGCTACTACCCAATCTGCTGACCAGTTCTATCACAACAATACCAAACTAATAACTGTTGTAAAAGTTATCATAGAATCTGGTGACCTGTTCTATCATATTAATTTCGAACTGATAACTACTGTAATAGGTATCTAAGCATCTGGTAAGCAATTGTATCATATTGATATTCAATTAATAAGCGGAAAATTTCTATCTAAGAATCTGGTGACTGGATTCATTTTTGTGTGAGTCAAGCACACAAGTTTATAATGCCTTGAACTGAATGAAACCGATTAAATAAAATGAATCTGTGACGATTCTAGCTCTATGCATTATGTTTGAATCTGATGACCGGAATTCACTAAAGCGACACGTCATAGGCAGATAAGTTTTTTATTGCGCTTTTTCTTTGTAACATATATTGAGCTGATGATAATACTAAGATATTATTAAAGGCTGCGAAAAAATTCGAATTTTATTGGTTTGATATGTAAAAAAAAGTTATGCAGAAAATAGCATTTAATATTGTTTTTACGAATATTGAATGTAGAAAGAATTTCTAAGCTTGATAGTAGGTTTCTACGTGTACAATTTATGATACATATATTAGAGCAGTTGTTCATTGTCACTTTACTTACAATAAGTACCTGTTGTAAGAGTCATAATTGTATTAAAACTACCTTCATTAGTCAGTTATTCTGTTGAAAAACATATTCAATAAGCGAAGATTAATAATAGTAAATATTTAATGATTTTAATTTTTGCTAAAGAACTGGTGACGAGTTCCAGATATTTTAAAAAAATAATTGGTCACCAGTTCGTTATGAAAGAGTGAAGTCCGTCATTAATTGAGAAAAAAATCCCTAAATTAGAAAATCCCTAAATCAAAATCCTTAATCTGGATCAATTTTTGTTTTATTATCCACAAATGTGGATTCGATTTAGGGATACATTCTGGGTACCAGATTTAGGGTAAAGGATAACATACCTACATTTTCAATTTCTTTTGTTAAAGCATCTTAATTTTCCTATCAATGTCGATTTTGTTCTGATAGAATTCCATTGCATAAACTGTAATCTAATAGATTTAAATTAGACAAATTCAATTACAAATGATTCTTCAGTATTAATGCACAAGATTCTACTATCGCTCAGTTAACGAAATTAATCCATTCTCTTGGTGCAGATCAGTTATGATAGATTCTTTTACTTTATTCGATGAAACATAGCAGTGAATTCGATGCAATATCAATGATGCAGGCCTTGTTTTTAATAGGCAGTTTTCTCCTAAATAGACGCCATTTTTCCGATTGAAAAGCACAGTTACAATCACATATATGAATGGATGATTTAACTGATGAAAAAGAATTTTCTTAATATAGGTATTTTTTAAATTTAATACTGTCTAAGTTTTGTGTTGATACTTGATATTTATTTTGTGACTTTGAATTAGATTTTATTCAGAATGTAGCATCAATACTACAGTACAAATATACCCTTAACATATGCACATTCTCTGAAAACTACGAATTTGTTTGGAATTTTGAAGAGAGGGCTATAAAACTATAAACTTTTTGTTTCGTTTAAACGTGGCCTTTGTTAAATAAGACAGTGCGATTTTTGTTGAGACACAAATATAAAATGGCATGAAATCGAACAATACATAACCGATAAAATCCGTGTTTTAATAAAACTTATTTAACAAAACCGAAAGATTTATAAGGTTCACGGTCATAAGTATGAATCATCCATATATAGTATAAAAGTTAATACAAATCTTCTGTCTTAAACTGTGTCTAAATCTCCTATAAATAGCTTTATTTAGTTACTAAACGATACTTCTTGATATTCTACACTGAGTAAGTCGTGAACGAAAGAAAGCAGACAATGGCTCTTATACGCTCCCCATTCTTTTGTCAATAAGCTTTTAACATTTTTTGTGAACATGAAATATAGTAGAACGTAATGGTGCTTGATTAGCCAATTAGAAATCTATCATAGATTGCATTAGAAGAATATTAAGACAAGCATTACAATAAAAAAAAAAAAGAAAGAAATTATTTTGGTTACTAAGTGCGAAATTGATTATAGCGACGATTGTATTGTTTTTATTTTTTATTTTTTTTTACGATATCGTTTATTTTTCTTTTTATTCGATTTTGTCGTAAATATGACAGATAAAAAGTTGAATGAACAAAATCATAATATTCTTTCATTAAAAAGATTATCAATACCCGAGCAATATCAACATAATTGTGGAAATAATGAAACATCACATTCATATCTTTCATCATCGACAACGAAACATCCTAAACTCAGTTCACCATTCTCATATATAATGAATATGAAAAATCCATTAACAGCCTTTAATTATCTACCAATTTTTCGACCTATGCCATTTGAAATGTCACAATCTTTCATTAAGAATCAGTTCAACGGAACAAATGCACAACAATCGAATCAACAAATAGATTCAAATTCATTGCCCTATTCTACAGTACAATCTACTAATTTCTACGAAGAACCAGTAGTTATTAAAATTAATATTCCAATTGAAATGATAGTTCGAAACATGCCTCAACAATTCTCATCATCATTTCCAGAAAAACGAGATTATCGATGTAATCATTCAGCAAATTCTTGGTATACAATTCAAACACCACATCAAACATCATCTGATTACACTTCAAAACCAACAACATCTTTGAATAACGGTCAAGGAGATATTTGTCCAAAATCTATTCGTCATACTGATGTGTCAGTTTTTGATCCACGCATGACAAATGAGATGAATAAATCACTTGTTATTCAACATGAACAACAAGCAAAAAATTTACATAAATCATTTCAAGAATCACAACATTACCCAACAATGTCACAAAACTCTAATTCCTCATCATTTTCTTATCCTACACGATGTGAATGTCGATCAACATTATATCCTTCAAAATAAAAATTTTTTTTTTCATTTTTATCTGCAATAAAAAAAACTAGTCTGTATTTTAAAAATTTCCTTTTCAATTCATGTAGACCGATAGTTAAGTTTAAGGATTAAATGCATTTATAAATTCAAATATTTATTCTATGAAAAAAAATCATCATATAATAAAATGCAAGTGAAACTATTTTCTTATGCATTGCATCATCTTTTGAAAGATATTTGATGTAATATTACAATTCATTCTCATGATGTATTACTTGTTATTTATTATGAAATTCACATGACTAGAAAATTTCGATTGATTTTATTTTTATAATATCTTATTTACAGATACAATACAAATGTAAAAGAAACAATATTGTTATATGGTCTCTATAAAGATGATTTATTATTTTGAAAGTTTTGTTGGTTAATATAACATCCAATGGAATATGTTCTTTATAGCTGAATGGCTAAGTAGTCTAATTCAACTAGCTGTTCATTGTAATGTCTTCCACTTGACACATAAAAATTATTGACATTGATAATTCATATCTTATAATATAAAAATATTTTTAGATTTCTATGGCAAACATTTCTACGAATATTAAAATTGATGTTGATTACATCAGTGCAGCATGTAATTGTTGTCCACATTCACTCGATTGGCAAAATGGACCACGATTAATTTATGGTGTTACAAATAGTGTAGCTCTTTGTTCTGATGTAGGATAGAAATAATCTTTATTTGAAATTTTTTTTTTTCAAAATAAATTTATTTTTCTTACTTAGATTGCTCCATTTTCTGTACGTAAAACTTTTTCTGGTCATCAAGGACGATTAAATTGTGTAAAATGGATTCGACAAGAACAACGAAGTCTATTTTATTAAGAAAAAAAAATATTTTTCAACAATCCTATTATTTTATTTCTATAGATTCAAACAGTGATTTTTACTATTTTCTCAGTGCATCTGTTGATAAAACAATTAATCTATGGAAAGGAAAAGATGAAGATGTAAATTATATTTTATTTAATAGAAACAAAAAAAAATAATCTAAATCTATTTTTACTGCTTATTTAGTATATAAAATACACTACACTTGTTGGACATCAAAATAGTGCAACGACTGTAGCTGGTTATCAACAATCTCCTAATGATGATATTTATGCAGCTAGTGGTTCCGCAGATTCAACAGTAAAATTTTGGCGTATTACTGATGCAACAGGTATATAAATATAGATATATACGAACTTGTATATAAATGGTTTTTCTTTTTAGCTACCTGTCTTCATACACTTGACTTTAAGAATGGTTTTGCGATTACATTAGAATTAGTTCCATTAGATAATCATAAAGATAGTAAATTTTTCTTTATTCTTTTTTTGATGAATATTTGATTGAGATCGTTTTTATTTTAGTGTTTTTATTATTTGTTGCAACAGATAAAAATAAAGTCCATATATATCAAGTTTCAAACAGTGTGGTTAGTGAGTTGAAGTAAATATTTTTAAAAAATACTCTTTAAACTTTATTTTATTTATTTATACAGATTGAACAAGTTTTTATATTAAGTGGCCATGAAGATTGGATACGTTCAATAACAATTCAAAAATCAAGTAAAACAAAATAAAAAATAGAACTTAGTATTAAAGTTTAATCAATTTGTTTTTATTAGTATCATGTCAATGGTTTGTTGCAACTTGTTCTCAAGATAATTATATTCGTATATGGCAATTATCATTTGATGAAAATAATAATAATAATCAAATAAATACTGAATCTACATTATTAAAATTAAAACGCAGTTCATTTACTATAAAACATTCTGGTATATATATATATACATATTGATTAATTAATTAATAATTTTTTGTTATATTTAGATGGTTTTTTAATTAATGTTGATGTTGAACTTTATTCAATTTTATTAGGACATGAAGAAGCTATTTATGGTCTTTGTTGGTATCCAAATAAAGGTAGATTATTTTAATTAAAGAATAATAATAAAATTATTTATAATTTTGAAGATTTAACAAAAGCAGCAAAAACAATTTTATCAGCATCAATGGATAAATCAATGGTTTTATGGAGTTTTGATGACAATCAAAAAATGTATATTGACAAAGTAAAATGCTCTTTCTTTTAATATTTAAATAATTACTTTTTTATATTCTATGATTCTAAAAATAGGCTCGTGTGGGTGAAGTTGGTGGTAATACACTTGGTTTTTATGGATGCACATTTAGTCCATGTGGTTCATATATAATTGGTCATGGTTATGAAGGTGCTTTACATTTATGGAAAATTGAAATAGTATTATTTATATTTTTATTCTAATATTTATTAAAAAATCTTTTATTTTATTTATAGATTGATGATCGTATTAATTTAATTCCGCAAGTTATTAATAGTGGACATTTTAATACAGTTGAAGATTGTTGTTGGGATAAACATAGTGGTCGTTATTTATTAAGTGTATCAACAGATCAAACAACACGTTTACATGCTGAATGGAAACGAGATAAAGTAAAGAAATTATTAATTCGAAAAAAAAAAAATCTTTAGTTTATTTTTTTTTATTTGAAGATGATATCATGGCATGAAATTGGTCGACCACAAATTCATGGTTATGAAATGAAATGTATAGCTTTTATTGGTTCAAATCAACAACGTTTTGTATCAGGTGCTGACGAAAAAATTTTACGTATATTTGATGCACCAAAAAATTTTCTTGAAAATTTTTCTCGTATAACTAAAATTAATGTTGATGAAGATATTCAAGTAAACAAAAACACATTATTTAATTATTAATTTCTTTATGTAATTATTTATTTATTTTAAGAAAGCACAATCTTTACCTGAAGGTGCTAATGTACCAGCATTAGGTTTATCAAATAAAGCAATTTTTGATAATGATGAAAATCAAATGACAACAGCAACAACAACAATGGTAAATGATGAAAATCCTATGACTGTTGATGCATTATATAAAGAAGGATTTTTTAAAGCTATTATTTTAAATGGTAAGATAAAAATAAAAAAGAAAATTTTTATTTAATAATATTTATTTTATATCTAGAACCACCATTTGAAGAACATCTTTTACAAAATACACTTTGGCCTGAAATTCAAAAACTTTATGGACATGGTTATGAAATTATTGCTGTTGCATCAAATCCATCTGGGTCAATCATTGCTTCATCATGTAAAGTAAGTTATTATTAATTGAAATTTTAAAATATGAAATTTTTTTTTTGTTTTTTTATAGGCAAGTCATCAAAATGATGCAGCAATTATTTTATGGAATACAAATACATGGAAACCAATAGTACGACTTGCTGTACATCAATTAACTGTTGTTCGAATGGCTTTCTCAAATAATGGTCGATATTTATTATCTGTATCACGTGATCGATCTTGGTCATTATTTGATATAGATGAAACAAGTATATTTGATACAATGATTTTTCTCTTTATTATTTAAAATTTTTTTTAGATGGTCAAGCTCGTTTATATAAACGAATCTCAAGTACAAATTCGTATCATAAACGTATAATATGGACATGTAGTTTTTCTCATGATGATAAATATTTTGCTACGGGTGCACGTGATCAATTAATACATATATGGCATGTAGATGAAAAAAGTAATGATGATAATGAACAACCATGTGAAAAGAATTTTTTAAAATTAAATGATTCAATAACAGCTGTTAGTTTTGCATCTCGATTTATTGATAATGACAAGTTTGTAACAACAAAAATCTTATTCTTTTTTTTTTTAAATAATACTTTTTTAAAATAAATTTAGATATTTTATAGTAGCAGGACTTGATAATGGTAGTGTTTATTTTTATACATGGAATGAACAAATATCTTGGCAACATTTAACATCAATCACAGCTCCGTAAGGAAATTTTTAATATAAAATTTCAAAATTATTATTTTGTTTTTTATTTTTAATTTAAATCTATTCAATCGAATATAATTAGTAATAGTACTGAAAACAAAAATTGAATATTTATTCATTTGGGAATATCTTAATCGAAAAAAAGAAAAATTAATATTCATTCTGTTCAAGAAATATAGTATATATATATTTTTTTTTTAATCAAATTGATTGTCAGAATCGTGTTGAACGGAACTAAAAAAATTTCTAGTCATGTAATAATATTTCTTCTTTCTTTTTATTTTTTTATTCTCTTTTCAATAATGCAAATATTTCCGATTATTTTATAATTATCTTAACAAGAAAATAGATATTCTTTAGACGATTATATATATATATGATATTTTATATAAAAAAAAAGAAGATGTGTGTTGTTTTTAGAATTTAAGACATTCAGGGTTATGTGATAGAATATAATCTTACTTCATTTGGTTATCTCTAGGGAATTTTCATTTTTCTTGTGTTAGAAAAATAGTTTAACTTGAAAAGCAAAATCATTTGAGATTTATGATTAGTTAATTATATTTGAATATTTTATTTATTTTTAAGATTTGGTTTTCATTTAACTGTGAATCAACTATGTTTTCGTCCATCATTATCACTATCATCATCATCATCATTCCAAATAGCCGGTTGTTCGAATGATGGTACTGTTCGTATTTTCAATATATCATTATCTTGATTGTTTGTTTTGTTTTTGTTTTAATAAAAGAAAAAAAAAAGTATTAAATCGATGTCTTGTTTTTAACAAAAAAAAAAAAACAATAAATGACATTTCTGTTTTTCTATATTTTAAGATAGTCTTCATTCTTTCTTTAACAGTATTATGTTTCTATATATATTTTTTCTAAGTCAATGTGTTGTCGACAACTTACAACAGCTTATTATTTTTTCACAACAAATCAGTAGTAAGTCACGTAATTAATTTTCTATGTGGATTAGACTTGTCAAAATTTGTAAAAGAAGCTTTTCTATTATCTATTGTATGATTTAATAGTTAAAAGAAGGATAAAAAGAAAAATAGAATAAAAAAGCAAGGTAGTGTAATTGCATCCTCTTATTCGTTCTTCTTCTAACTATGTGTTTCCTATAAATATAAATATATTTTTTCCTTTCTTTTCACTCGTCTTGATGTTGTTCTGTTTCTTCATTTTTTTTTCTTCTCTTCTTCTCTTATCTTATATGAGAATATAATTCAACATTACTTTTGTCCTTGAAACATAGGGTGCTATATACAAGTATAAAAGAGATATAATGATTATTAAACGATGTGAATAGTAGTACGCATGAACAAATCGATTCACTCGACATAGTGACATCCGAGTGTGTAATGATAGAACGACAGATGGAAAAAAAAGAAGAATTGAATAAAAGCTCATGTATATACAATATGCGTAATAAAAGAACTTTTTTTTTTGTATTTTCTCTCGCATTTTTCTTTTGTATGTCGATCGATCATTCTTGTTTACTCAACTACTTGACTCTCGACGGCAAAAGATCAGAAATAGGGAGAGAAAGTGAGTGAGTAAGAGAGAAATGCAAGTTTTTGTCACACTTATCTGATAAGCAAAATGGAAAAGCAAAAAAAAAAAAAAACGCGAAGAAAAAAAAAAGAAAAATAAAGAATGACATGTTTGTTAGTTGTATTAAGCTTCACAATCTGTTTTTTTTTTGTACTTCTTATTCTCTATTTTAGGCTCATTTGAACCGAGCTAAATGTTTCAATGGCGGATGGCCATAGCCACCCATTCAATAATGATGTTATTGCTGCCGATACGATAGTTCAATTACAAAACCAACTATCTCATCAACAACAACAACATCAACATACTTCCAAACATAAAGATCTTATTGATATACTTTCCTCAAATAATACAAGTAATCATTTTTTAAATTCAACCGATCCATCTATAAATATATATTCCCAAGCAATATCTGATGATGATTTAAATCGTCTTAAATCATTAATACGTTCAACATTATGGCCTATTAATCATTCTATACGTCGACAATTATGGATGAATATATTAACATTAAATCGTGTTAGTACATCAAAACACCATCATACATCACAAATACCTATATCAACATCATCAACAATAATTGATAATAATTTTAATTCATTATCATTAAAAATTCATCGATGGCCAAATTTTGTTGATACAAATAATTTATGTTTTTATCATTTAAATGAATCAACAGGATATATAACATTACAACGTATATTATTTACATTTGCATTACATCATCCAGATTTAACATATTGTCCAGCAATACAACCATTTTCTTCATTACTTTTACATTATTTTAATGAACATGAAGTATTATATTTAATTAATCGTTTATTAATTAAACATTGGTTATGTGGTGAAACACGTGTACAATGGGATGCAAATTGTAATGTATTTAAAAAATTATTAAAAATATACTATGTAAATTAGATACTTAAAAACCAATTTAAATACATATTTATTTATTTATTTATTTTTTGTAAATAGAAATCAACAGCTGATGCTATTGATTTACGTTATCCAAACACAAAAGTATTTTATCAAGAATGGTTTTGGTGGATATTTCGTTATTTACCATTTCCTTATCTTGTATAAATAAAAGATATTCGTTTTCTTTTTTAATTAATTAAAAATATTTTAATATTTAGATCAAAATTATGGATTGTTTCTTTCTTGAAGGTCCAAAAATTCTATATCGAATTGCTTTAGCACTTGTTCATTTATTTATTAAAAGTATGTTTATAAAAAAAAAAAAAAGAAAAATCATAAATAAATCAATAGTTATTTATTTTGTATTTATAATTATTCCATCTCATTTTGTAGAACCTCATTCATACAATTGTTTATGTAAATATTCACATTTATTTTTCCTATATTTGCACATCCCGAATATATGTTTATTTTTTTAAATAATGTTCTATAGTAAACAATTTATTCATCATTATGTATTGAAATAATCTAATTAATATAATACTAACATGTGGGCAATGTAGACAAAAAAAAATGCATGAAATACTAACGATATTGTTTTTATATTTTATTGCTTTGATAAAAGGAGCTAAGGGATATATTTATTTTGACGAAATATTATTTTGTTTTTATAAATTTTAATAAATTATTTATTGAATATAAAATTTTTGTTTTTTGTTTTCTTCATTATCTAGCTATTAAACATGAATCAAATGAAAATATTCAAACTATGGCAAATTTTTGTCAACAAATTCCTGTTACAATTGAGCATTTATTACGTGTAAGTTAAAACAAATTAGACAAAGTTACTCTTTATAATAGTCTTAATAAGAAATTTAATCGTTTTTGTCTATATTATTTTTAGACTGCCTTCCATATTCGAAATTTAAAACGAAGTACAATAGAACAATTAGTTAATCATGAAGTAGAATTCATACGTAATAACCGTTATCATTCTGGAGTAGATGATAATGAACAATTCGATAGTAATCTGAATATTAATAATAATAATAATAATAATAATTCAGGCAATAATGGAAGTCTTAATGATCGTCAATCAAGATATATTACTCCTCAACATCTTACACGCATACCAAAAACATCTATACTTAATCATGAACAAGTACTATATTAAACGAAATTTTTAAAAGCAAAAAAATAAAAAATTTTGTAATATTTTTTATTGCCTAGTTTGTTACTCTATGGAATTGGTTACCAGCACGTCTTAGTATTTCCCATCCTGATCTAGTTTTTACAACTCAAGAACATGGTTTTCGTTTACAAACTTTATTAGAAAAAATCGATGATATTGAATATTCAATATTACTTATTAAAACAACGAATGGAGAAGTAATATACATAGAGATTATTTTCTATTTTTATTTTTATTTATCGTTTTTGTTTTTCAAATAGATATTTGGTGCATTTTGTGCTGGTCTTTGGTCTGATCGTCACAATAAAATATATTTTGGTTTTGGTGAATCATTTTTATTTACACTTTTACCAAAGCAAATAAAATATCCTTGGGTTGGACAACAACAAGATAATGATAATCGTCAATATCAAGTTAAACGAGAACTTTTTTTATTTGTTAATAATGAAAAATTAATTATTGGCGGAGGGTAAAATGAAAAATATAAAGAAAATACTAATACAATGGTTTTTGTTTTTTCTTTGTATAGTAATGGTGATGGCTTATGTATTGATGCAACATTATACGAGGGTCGTACAGCTCATTGTGAAACATTTAATAATGAACCACTTTGTTCATCATCATATTTTTCAATATCCGTATTAGAAATGATTGCTTTTGATTTTTCATCCACCTAGTCATATTATATGCCAAAGTCATTAGTATATATATATATTAATATATATATATGTGTGTGTGTCTGCGTGTATGTGTGTATGTATTTTTTTTTCTACTTCCATTATACTAAACAAAACACCAAAAGCACAATTTGATCTTGTCAGAGAATGGAAGAACAGTATTATATATATATATATATTTTATGTATTATCCTTTTTTTCTTTGTCTTTCGGTTGGCTATTTTCTTTTATTTATTTTTTTCTGTATCAGTGTTTTGTAGAGATTTTACTTTTGTGTTTTGATGCAATAAGATGAAAAACAAAGATGAAATTTATTTGTTCGTAGATGAATTTTATTTATTTAATTTTATTGAATTTTTTAAATATGGAAATAATATATACACTTAAACCAATACATATAACAATTGTTGTATGTGGTGATAGGTATAAAAATAAATAAAAATATTTTATTTTAATTTTGATTATATATATTTTAATTAGACTTGAAGAAGCAGTTAATGCATTAAAATCATCATTAATTTTTACACCACCACCAATTATTTTTCATATATTTACTGAAGATCATTTAAAAGATGTATTTAAAGAGAAAGTAAGTTATTAGGTTTCTTTTTTTTTTTTTTTTGTTTAAATTTATTTAATAATAAATTAAAAAGATTGATATCGAATGGCCTATTGAATATAAATCAAAATTTCATCTTGAATTTTATTCAATTGAATTTACACGTGGAAATGTTGAACGATGGAGAACATTATTTAAACCATGTTGTACTCAACGTTTATTTATACCAGTTTGTTATTGAAAAACAAAAAAGAGAAATATTAAATTGATTGATTTTTTTTAGGATATATTAAAAAATATTGATTCAGTTATATATATCGATACAGATATTTTATTTTTAAGTAATGTACGAAGTTTATGGCGATTTTTTCGAAAATTCAATTCAACACAAATAGCAGCATTAACACCAGAACATGAAGAACCATCAATGGGATGGTATAATCGATTTGCACGTCATCCATATTATGGTTCAATGGGTAAATTACAAAAAAAAAAGAAGAAATAAAGAATTTTAGACTTAAAGTAAAATTTCGTTTTAAATAGGACTCAATTCTGGTGTAATGTTAATGAATTTAACACGTATGCGTCAAGTAAATATGATATCAAAAATAATGAATATTTTTGATGAATTTCATTTGAATATAACATGGGGTGATCAATGTTTATTAAATATTTATTTTAGTTATTATCCAGGTAAATTAAATAGTTTAGTTTTTTTTTTTATGTTTAAATATAAAATAAAATAAAATTTTCTTTTGAAGAACAAATATATGAATTTAGTTGTGATTGGAATTATCGACCTGATCATTGTATTTATGAAAATAATTGTCATATAGCTAAATTAGATGGTATTAAAATACTTCATGGTTGTCGTAGTGCATTTCATAATAATAAATATGAAGAATTTAAAGCTATTTATAATATAATTCATAATTGGAGATTTGATTTTAATTTAAAATCTTCATTATTAATACCAATAGAAAATAATTTAAAAATTTATTCATTAACTAATTGTGGTAAATATCCACAAATATTTATAAAACATTTATCAAAAGAAATATCTTCATTAAATTATTTATCAATGAAAAATATATATCATATAGCATTAATTTTAAATAATAATTGGAATTTTATTCAACAATATTATATACTTCTTAAATCTATTAGATTATTTTCTTTAAAACAAAATAATCAAATACATTTACATGTTATTATAACAGATAATAATATTCAAAATCATTTTTCTAAACAAGTATAAATATATTAACACAAAAATATGTATTTTATTTAATAAAAAAAAAAACCTATGTATTTAGATCGAATCAATGAGTTATTCAATTACATATTATAATAGTACGATAAAGCATCCGCTTCAATTATCGGTAAGAAATAAAATTCTTTTTTAAATTGTAAAGCTTGTTTCCTTTTTTTTTCGAGCATGATAAAAAGGTCGGAACTTACTTAATAATAAATGAGATTTTAAAAGGAAACGTCTTTTATTTCTTTATTAGTATATTATATATAGAAAAAAATCTGATTAAACTTTGGATAAGTATTGATAGATAAAAAGAAAACTAATTGAAATATATTTTTAGACAATATTGAATATCGATCGTGTTATTTATTTAAATCCAAATATAATATTTATAAATTCTTTTGATAAATTATGGTTATCATTTAATGAATTTAAATCAAAACAAACTATTGGATTATTCGGTCAATGTCATATATCAGGTATTATTTCTATAATATAAAATTTCTTTTGTTTTTTTTTGTTTCTAATATTCTTATTTCTTAAAGCATCTTCTTTTTGAATAAAGAAGTACGTATTTCATATAATGATTATGGCTTTGCATTACTATGTGTGATTGTTGTTTTCTATAAAAAAAAAATTTGATTTGTTTAATATCTATGAACTATTTTTAAGGTACGACAAATGTGTTACTTATTCATGTAGAACAAATGAAAAATCTTAAAATTAATTTCGATGGTGTTAATCAACTAACAACAGGTAATTAAAAGATTTTAAAAAAAAACGTTCTTTTTTATTGAATTTTAACATATAGACAATATATACTTTTTACCATGCAAATACATACTTGATTCTGATCATTGTAAATCAATGGATGATGTTTTATTTATTCCTGAAATGATTGATTATTCATTATATGGAATTTTATATAAAATTATTAGTAAAGTAAGTTAAGATTTTTTTATTATTTGACAAAAAAAAACATTTATGTTTAATTATTTTTTTTAGATTGATTTGATAAAAACAAATCATTGGACTGAATATATTGAGAATGATTTTAAACAAATTGAAAATATACAATGTCGAAATGAATTAATTGAATTAATTATAACAAATAATAAAAACTAATCAATATAAATTATTTTAATTCTTGTTTTTTTTTTTTATTGTTGTTTCGTTTTTATTTCAATAAAATCTTTTTTGTTTTTAGATTAATATTTTTCTTATTAGTCAACAAAATGACAAACAAACTAGTCAATATCATGTAAGTATACATGAATATATGTGATAAATTACTCATCGAGAAAAGGTAAATCTTTTATATGTAAGTTCTTTGATATGTACGGACTACAATTTGACAAGAAGAGAAAAAAAACACGATATTAATCGCGAAATGATACGTAGCATTTCTATGTCACGTACATATGACTGTGCTATTAACAACAACATCGTATCGACAACAACAAGAGAAAAAGAAGTAGAGAAAGAAAACAAATCAAAAAAAAAAGAACGTAATCGTTAACAGTGTGTACGTACGCAACTACGTGTGCGTAAATCAAAGAATCCACTCGGCATATAACATACACATATCCTTGCGCAACTTGCAATTTGTCCACAAACTCATATTATGCCTGTATGTTAAGGAAGAAAGAGATAGACAGCAAAAAGAAATGTGGCCAAAGAAAAAAAAAAAAAGAAAACGACTATGAGAAAGCAAAAAAACACCCGATAGTTGATCATACAATGAATGCGTGAAAGAGAAAAAAAACGAGAGAAAGGGAGAGAGAGAAGAAAAAGACATTTTATACGTCTACCGCAGTTTCTGCTGTGCTGTTTTCTTTCGTTTTATTTCGTCATCAGATAGTTGTACTCTATAAATAGGCGTATCTTTACTAGTACACTTTATTATTAAGCTTCATATTCATTTTCAAAGAGTATTCTCTAGTAAAATTGATAGAGTATTCCTTGAGGCTATTTACTTTTATTCTCGTTTTCTTTTTTCTTTTTTTAAAACCAACATTTTTTATTGACAGAGATAAAACGTAACGGTAAGGAATGCAGCATAGATTAGTCCATATTTCATTTGATACTTTTGACACAAGTAACCATCACCTGTTTGTTTACGTATGTTTATTGTTTTATTTTTACTATTACTTATTGCACGTGCAATAATGATAAGAATATCATTAATAACTTTTTTTGCGTCTTTATAACATTTGAAACTATTTTTATATATATATATATATTTTTTTCTTCTTTTGCGAAACAAAAATATAAAGTACTACGAAACACTGTATAATATGCGTTTTTATTTTAATTTTTCTTTTTTTTCTTTTATATACATATGTTTATACTGCATTACTTTTTTTATCCATTATTATTTTCTCTATATCTATTTGTTGACGAAAAGGATGAGCAATATGTTTTAATATAATGTCTAGATTCGTTTTTAAAGCTTTTTTCTTTTTACATTTAAAATGAAAGAAAAACAAAACAATTGAAAAACAAAAATAGTCTTTTTTCCAATATTACTGTCAATCTCATTTTCTTCTTCGTCCGTTTGTTTCTTTTATTCATCGTCGCTCAAGTGAATAGAAACAGAATTGGTTTTATGCACATACTAACATGTGTGTTCTATACGAGATTGTATGTCAGATGAAAAGAAACAGACAGATGTTGTTTTTATCGTACGACTGTTACATCGTACGTTATATAGTGTGACATGTGTGTGTGTGTATATAGGCACATCGAAACATAAAATACTAATAAAATAGAACTCATTTTTAGACAAAAACAATGATAATGATGATAGTACATCAGCACACATGAAACGAGATAGAGAGAGAACAAAGAAAATAAGCAACCGTCAGCTGATGAGAGCAATTGCTTGTTCTCATTTTTCTTTTTTCTTTAGTCAGGTTGACGTATTTGTTTTTTTAAATATTTTTCTTCTTTCTTTTTATCGGTATGTTTTCCACCTGTTTTTTTATAAGTACTTTATAACATACATTTTTTTCTTCTGTTTGATACCCTTGTACACAGATGTTCTAGTTATTTTTATTACAAGACAAAAAAAATAATAACAGATAAACGTTGAATAGTGCACGTTCCATTGATAATAAACAGCTGAAAAATTCCTTTTGCGTACAACACTACAGAAGCAATAGTAAGTGAGAAACAAAAAAAAACCTAGGCGAAATTAAAAAAAAAAAGAGAAACAAAAACAATCATTCTTTTCGATCAACATCATCAAAAAACTGTTTTCATCATTAAATTCCATGCACATACGCACACCCAATTTTTTTTATCCTTTCCAATAGCAAAAAACACACATAATACTACATGTATTGTATTTTGAGTAGGACGATATTTATCTTTATTTATTTATTTATTTATTTTTCGATTTTAGACGTACACTAAATGGCGTACGACGAGGTAGCGCCGCCAAAAAAACGTTGGCAACAACAAAGTTGTTCGTCAACACCATCACCACTTTCATTTACATTAGATGCCAATCAATGGCGTCATCAAAGTGTACTTGTACTTGATAATCAAAATTTTAATATATATCATATGGGTATAATTCTCGATATAATCGATTCTCATCTTGTAACAGTATCACTTCGTGATCAGCAATCATCAACATTAACAATTGATTTATCTCGACCGATTTGTAATCATTTACCATCAATTATAATTGATAATATTCCGGCATGTCAAGATCTTCTTATTGATACACAAGTATGTGTTCGAAGAATAAAAAATAGTAAAATAAATCAATTTCAATGTGGTCGAATACAAGCTAAACATTCAACACGTTTAGAATTTTCAATTGATTTAAAAGATTCAAATAATAATAATCATAATGAAATAAATCAAGATGAAAATGATGAAGATGAAGAAAATAAATGGTTTACAAGACAAAATATTCGTTTATTAATTGAACCATGGCATGAAGAATTTCGTCTTTATCGGGAAAATTTATCTTCATCATCTATGTTTCGACCAATATCAGTTCAATTACCATCAAATACTACAACAACTACAACAACAACTAATAATAATAATAATAATAATACTGATGATGAACAACAACAACAACAAACTGCATTTCCAACACCACCATGTGAACATAAAGATGAAGATGATGAAGAAGTGGAAAGAGAATTACAAAAAGTACAACAAACAGCAAATAAATTACAAGGGATTAAAAAAGGAGATATATTTACAATGGGGTAAAACAAAATGATTTCTTAATTCTTTTTCCCTATATTCTTTTTCTTATAAAGTAATACGGGTATACGTAAAAAATTTAATGGAAAACAATGGCGTCGTTTATGTGGTATGGATCAATGTCAAAAAGAATCCCAACGACATGGTTTTTGTTCAAAACATTTATCACAAATGCGTGAACCAAATGTATTTTCTCAACATATGCAAAGATTTGTTGGTTCAATAGGAAATTTTCATCATATGGCTTCTTTACCATATCTTGCTGAATTTTATCAACATCGTTTTGATTATGGTTCAATTCCGCCACCACCTCCACCACCACCACCATTAACTTCATTTTATCCTCCAATAGTTCAAGTGTCACCAGGAATGTTAAATACAATGCGTTCAATTCGACCATATTCAACATCTTCTTCATCATCATCGACAACACCATTACTAGTCAATTCAAATCAATCACCTAGTGCTTTTATACCACTTTTACCCATTATTCGACAACATTCCGTCGATATAACTTCACCACCATCATCTTCATCATCAACACCAGTATTATCAAATAATACAAATTCATCTATTCGTCGATCCAGTGAAGATGATGACTCAGAAATTGATATTGAAACGTTATCATCACCTAGTAAATTTAACAAAAAATAAAAATAAAAATAAAAATAAATTTTTTTTTATTCTTTTTAGATAGTAAACGACTTCGTTTGAATAATAATGAAAACGACAAGTATACTAATAAAAAAAACACATAATACTGATGGTGTATTATACAAGTGTTCATGTTATAAAACCATTTAAAAAAAAAAAGAAAATTTCATGATAAAAAAAAATAGAACAGTTGATCTTTTGATTTTTTCTTTCCATATTTTTCTTTTTTTTTTCTTTCATCCATCTTTTTCTTTTGATACAATCAATTGTTTTCTTCTTCTTCTTTTTCCCTCTTGCTTATTTTCTTTTCTTATATTTGTTTACGTCAAATGTGTGATGAGCTAGTCAAGTCGGATCAAATCATGGTGTGTATGTTTACCTGTACAGCGATTAGAAGAAAAAAAAGGACGGAAACCTTGATGAAATCGAGGCCGGTGATGCACTTTCATTTGTATTATTATTTAAATACTATATATATTTTTTCTTTGTTTTTTTGCGTTTGTTTCTAATCGAGATGTATCGAGTTTGTTTATTTCCTTTCTGATAATGCTGAAAGTGCCATTATTGATCTCACAAAATTCTTATTATTTGATGTTATCATCTGGATTGGTGAAGTATCGTATACGTTCTTTTTTTTTTAGTTTCCTTAATTGATTCTCTTTCTCTCTCTTTGATTTTATGCATAGCTTAGATATTAGAAGTGTTATAAACACAAGATATTTTCTTGTTTTCTAGTTTATTTTATGAACTTATAGTTAATGAAAAACAGAGAAAGAGAGCTAAACAAAACAAAACTTTATATCAATATTTCATCATTATAGAATGATTATTTCGTTAATGATATATCAGAAGTACAGAATCTTCCTCATCCGCCGCCGCGCGGAGGAAGGGAAAAAATTTGTTTGCAATTTTTCCCGGAGGAGCGCAAAGTCAATCGTTTCACGGAAGATTCTGCACCTCTGTGATATATGTTTAATAGATATAGATCTGTTTTTAGAAAAAGAAACATAAAATATGGGGAATTTATATATGATACATATTTTCTTGTATCAAAATTTGATTTCAATGAATATGAAATTTTTATGGAAATCTTCTATATATTGAATAGATCATCTGATAATGCTTTACTGAAAAATATTATTTAAAAAAATAAGTATAATTATATAAACTATAGATATAGTTTTTTATTGAATTATAATTAAAATTTGGTGATGGATATGTAGATTTTGACATTATACATTCTATAATATCGTTTATTAGTTGTATGAATTTGCTTGAAATTATGTATGTTTGAATAATAATCTGTAATTTATGGCATGAATCTGTGGATTTAAAACCACGGAATGAGGTTTTTACAAGATAACAACCACATGAAAGTGTGGGTTTTCAATTTATATAAATTTTTTTTTCAATTAACAAAATGATAAAATATACTAAAATGAAAATTTTTTAGTAATCATAATTATCTGCAATAGAATTGCGTAATATATAACAAAATGAGGAAGATATATATTCGTATATATGGTTTTTTTTCTTGTTTATCTTCAGATGATAATATTTTAATATGATCTTATCTATTTAAATTGCGTCAATGATGATGTTCTTATTATCAAGTATAAGTAAATGAAACTCTTAAAAAATAAACAAATAAAAATAAATATATTAAAATATCAAATTATGTTTTATAATAAAATAAATAAATATAAAGATTTAAATTCATTTATATCTATCTTGAGAAAACGATACAAATCATTTTGATTTATCTTATGTTTCAGATGTCTATTGAAAAAATAGCTGCTGGAGATCAGGTTCGTTTTTGTAAAGATCTATTTCTGTTAATATATATCATTTAGATGTTTTCGTCGGTAAATGATAATACACGACAATTAAATTGGACAATTATTGTAGCTTCAGCACTAGATCAAGAAAGTGCCTATGCCCTTGATTTTGGTCTGTATATATTAATATTCAAATATTTCAATGGAATTATATCATTTTGTTACAGTTCTTCGACAACGACAACGTTATGGATTAATTGATAAATCAACTGTTATACTTACTGTTAATGATCCACAAGATCAATTAGGTAGTGGCGGAGCAACTTTAAATGCACTTTTAGTTGCTACGGAATATTTAAGTGCTAAAGCTGGTTATTCTGTTAGTTTTAAGAATTATTTTTTGTATAAAATACATAATATTTCATTTATTCTAGCTTGTTAATTCAAATGTATTACATTCTGCATACATTTTAATTCTTCATACGGTAAGTTATTTTTATTTATTTTTCAATAGAAATATTATTTATATTTTGTTATTAATTAAAGGGTCGTCTATTTCCATATGATGCTTGTCATCGTTCATTAGCAACATTACCAGCTCGTTTTGGACCAAATCGTCCATGGCTTTTAACAAATTTAGATATACTTTTACATGATTTTAATAATCTCGTAAGATTATTTGAAAATTTTTTTTTCCTATTATCTTATAAAACAATAAAGAAAGTATTTAGATTGCTTCCAATAAATTACCATATGGTGTTTGGGTTAGTAGTACAGATGCATTTCTAACATTACCAAAGAATGGTATATTTTAAATATAATTCATATATTTATAGAATTTTCTTTATATTTTAAGGTATTCAAATTCCATCAGATAGTGATATTCATGCATTATCAACATTAGAAGATGTTCAATATGCAAGTGAACATGGTGTTTATATTGTTAATAAAGAAAAAGTATTGAAATTATTTGTTATTGTAATTTTCGTTTATTTTGTTTTTTTTTTAGAATATTGTTACAAATATTATGTATCAAGCATCAATAGATGAATTGAATAAATATGCAAATAATGAACATAAAGTACCAATTGTAAGTAATATATCAGATGAAATACTTGTATATAATCTATTTTTTATATTTAGGTCTGTAGTATTATTTATTTTTCAGTTAGTTTTGCTGAAAAATTAATAAGTAAAAGAATTTATTATTGAAAAAATACATATATTTATATAAAATATTTATTTTTATTCAGCTTTTCATGCTATTCCGCCACTTGATGGTTGTACTTATGAAGGTATTGATAGTGGTTCACAACCAAATGAAGTAAAATGAATAATTTTAGCTTTATTTTATTTATAAATGGTATTTTTTCTTTTTCATTTTTTAGTTATCACTCTATTTTGATTTTCTTCTTGCTGCTTGTGTTGATGTTTCATTTGATAAATATCTATCATTACATCATCATAGTCATACAAATGATTTAATTCAACAATCAAAAACTTTTCTTTGGAATCAAATAAATGGAAAAACAAAATTTACTTGTGGTAAAAAATTAAATAAAGATTTTTTTGCATTCTTACTCTCTAAAATATTTAATTCAATATCATATAAATTATATATGATACAATAGAGTGATGTGAATTCTACAGTTTTGATATTAAAAAAACTTAGCTTATTGATGTTTATTTGTTACAAGAATAGACAAAAACCGTTTTGAACAATTTTTTTGTCTGTACAAAATTATGTAATTTTAGTTCCTTTGACCGTAGAGAGGGTCATATGAAAAGAAGTAGTTTGTGTCAGGGTTATAGTTCAAAAAATGTCAATATTCAGAAATATGTACCTTTCTAGTCTATTTAAAGTTGATTGGATGATTTTTATCAACCAACCATATTTTCGTAAACTTTTTCTCCACTATGACTTGGAGAAAGTGGTGGGATCCTTAGACAATATTGGACAACTCGTTGAGCTCTTTTAATTTGTCCAATGAACCATGATGTTTGTTGCCAGTAATAGTGAACAAAACAGAGTGTCCTTTGAAAAATTGAAATTCGAGGCAATAAATTTAAATAAACTAAAGAATTAAAATATCCTGCATTTTTCATTGTTTCCAGATTAGATTGAAAAAATACATTCTCAAATATATGGTGAAAATTTGACAAAGATTAATATAGAATAATTGTTTTTCAGTTTTCGGAAGGACATCTCTGATATTAAAGAAAAGCGTTATTCTCCTCGTATTTTCTCCCGTTTTGCGCTTAGTTACATTCAGTATATCATCTTTTTACTGACCGTCAATGGTCTGTACCTAGTTATTGTCATGACACATATCTTAAATTTATTTAACTCTATATGGATATAAAAGATTTCGCTTTAGCTTATTTGTTTGATGATTTATCTATTGAGAACAGATGCTGTCCTTGTAATTACTTTAAGATATTTGGATTACAAGGTTATATTCATGCAACAAGTATATCTCTACTCACTGAAGTAGAGAAACTAAATGATCTAAGTATAGAGACGCAAGTACGTTTTTCTCAATGATTCTAACGCTCTTTTTCTCTTGTATTTTACAAGAAAGAGCGAGCAGTTGTTTCTCGAATGTAGCGATTTAGGCAAAGAGATATGTATTGCTTATGCTTATTCCTATACAGTTGCTAGATCAATTCTTCCAATATCGGCACATGTAAAAAATACTTGTATGTTCCCCTCACAGTTGAGGGTTAAGTGGGACGAAGCGACGTACGTTACTTGTTCTGTTAATCAAAGAATCATAGCGTTTAACGTTATTTTACACTTATTTCTATCAATAACATCTCATCTGTAATAATATGTAGTATGAAGATTAGGATTGATCAATAACATATGCAAAAATTTTTTTATTCTGCATCAGTGGATTCTTTGCATTTGTGTTACAGCGCTCTCTTATTGGGAGAGTCAGTCTTTACATAACAGGTTTTATTCTTTAGATGATACTTTAATAGCTATATCTCTTTAGAAAAAATGTTATATCATTAGAATAAACCTACCTATGTGGTCAGTTATTGCGAAGATCCTATCCGTGCTCATAATGAACAAACATTCTATGGACTAACTTTTTTTTCAATACCAAAATGTAAAATTTGCTTCATTCTATTATGTTGTACATGTAATTTTTAAATGAAAAATTTTAGATAGTAAGAAAGAATGAATAGAAAAAGCAGCTCATCTGATATTTCAAAATAACTTTTTTTTTTGCATATAAAATTACTTAGAAATTCTTCCTGATCATTGTCATTTTCAATATATTGATGCACAATGGCCTTATTTAAATAAAAATACTATTCATTCTCAACGTGATGATATTCAATGGTTACCAATTCAACATTCAATTATTGATAAAAATCAAATGAAAATAGAAAATTTATCAATTATTAATAGTATTATTTATAATGAATGTAATTTAGGTAAAAATGTAACAATACATAATTCAATTGTTGGTAATCGTGTAACAATAGGTGATAATTGTTTTATACAATCCGTTGATTTTTCTAAAGAAGTAAACAAAAAAATTAAATAAATTTTTTATTTTATAATATTTTTTTTTTTGTTTTTAAGAATTTTAATTCAATAATTCCATCAAATGTTATTATTCAACGAACTATTTTATCATTACAAACAACAGGTGAAATATCTAATAATCAATTAGATGTTTATACAATTATTGGAATTTATGATGATATTAATCAATTATTTACCAATGAAAAATTTACTATTTTTAATATGTCATGGAAAAAATTTCATGAACAAACTGGAATTGATATTTGGGATTTATGGCCAGATTTACAAGTATAAATTAAATATTATGAAAAAGAATATATGAAATTTATTTTAGAATAATCCAGAAAAACGAACATTATCTAATGCACGTCTTTATCCTGTATTACATTTTGATAATATTTCATCATTAAATGAAGATTTACTTTGGTTTTTTAATCCATCAAATAAATATCATCAACGATGGAAATCATCTTGGCGTTTATCATTTAATGATATATTAACACGTGCTAATATTTATAAAGAAATAATACGTCGACAAAATTTATTTCATAAAATATCTCATGAAAAAATTCTTAATTTATTATATCTTCATGGAAGTAAACATAAAATAAAAGATTCATATTTAGCTTTATTAAAACAAACAATTATTGATGGACATAGTAAAGATATGCTTGAAACATTTGATCGTGCATGTTTAGCTAATTATAATAAATTACAAATATTATCATGTCTTTTTTCAGCTATTGCTAATACATTAGCAGAAATGGCCGGTGGAGATCGTGCTGGTCTTCGTTCAGGACCATATCTTAATAGAGAATGGCAATATGCATTATTAATGTTTGAAGAAGGAAATTATCTTTTAGGTATTCAACATTTAATTAAACAAAGACAATTATGGATTGATCGATCAGATCTTTTAATACGAGCTGCTCGACATTATGATGGTAGGATATATTTATTTGAATTTTATCATATAGTGGATATAAAAGAAAGAGTTTTTTTTTAAAATTTTGATATTGATTGTCCAATTACGGTTTCTATTTGATAAAATACTAATGAATATCTAAAAGAAACGTTGGAAAAAGAGAAAGACAATATTTTTCTGGTAGAAACCCGCTAACTTTGTTTGAAATGATAAAGAAGCTTCAGCCTTTTTGTAGCCTTTCAATTGTCTTAACTACAAATACTTCTTTCTAATCTTGAATTCCAATTAAACTGACATTTTTTATAGATTCAAAGTGACAAAAATGTCATTTTATCAATGAGCATTTTAATCATTGTTGATTTTTTAATGTTATTTTCAACGGTAAAAATAGATGATGAAGAGAAAATTAGTAACATGATCGAGTCAATACTTTGATTCATTAATACTCTTAAAGTGTCTAGAAAAAATTGACTTTTGGAAAAGACATAATCTCTTCATGTTAATCATTATAGAATGGATTTATTGTATTGTGAATTATGATAGAAATAGATACATATCAAAATCTAATGCAAAATTATTATAAAATACAGTCATTTAATGAATCCTTTTAAGATAATCCTTAGTTCATCAAATGAAAATAACAAATACAATGCTTTTCTTCTAACGAATTTCTATATACATTCATTTACAATAAAAAAAAATAGTTCTATTGTATTCTACATTTTAATCTCATAGGAACTATGGTAACAACTTTTTTTATTATTAATTTCAGGTGCAACACAAACATTAATTAAACAAGGTGTATTAACATGTCGATCTAAATGTTATATTGAAAATAATAATAAATCAACATTAATACAACCAAAACATCGACAAGTTACTGTTGAATGTCCTGTTCGTCTTGATTTATCGGGTGGATGGACTGATACACCTCCAATATGTTATGAACATGGTGGTAGTGTATTAAATGTTGCTATTACAATAAATAATCAACGACCTATAGGTGCTCGTGCACGTCTTATTGAATCATCCTCATCATCACCTTTTGTTACATTTATTCTTAAAAGTGAACATGAAAAAGATGATAAAATATATGAATTACATACATTAAAACAATTTACAGATTATAATCAACCACAACGTCCTTGTGCATTATTCAAAACATGTTGTATTTTTACAGGTATTATTGATATAAATACAAATCAAGATATGACATTAAGTGAACAATTAAAAAAAAATTTATTTGGTTATAGTTTAATACTTGAATCTTGGTCAAATGTACCTCTTGGTTCAGGTCTTGGAACAAGTTCAATTTTAGCTGGAGCTATTTTACTCACATTATGGAATCTTATTGGAATTGAAAATATTACCGATAGTATGATTATTCGTAAGTTTATTATTATTTATTTAAAATTGTATAAAATGAAGAAAAAAAACAATCTTTCTTTTTTATATTTTTGCTTTAGATGGTGTTTTAGTTGTTGAACAAATGATGACAACAGGTGGTGGTTGGCAAGATCAAATTGGAGGTTTATTACCTGCATTTAAATTAGGACAATCTAATGCTCAATTACCACTTGAAGTTAATTGGCGTCAACTTAATGTTAAAGATAATCAAAATAAAAAATTTTGGGATGATTTTGATCAACGATTAGTACTTGTTTATACAGGACAAACACGTTTAGCACGAAATCTTTTACAATCAGTTTTACGTAATTGGTATTCAGGTTCAATAAGTCAATTATTTGATGAACTCGAAGATAATGCTTTACAAGCAGCTGAAGCTGTTGAACAAGGTTTATTATTATTTTTTTTTTCTATTAGAAGAATACTTTAATAAAATAGATTAAATTTAGGTAATTTATCAAAATTAGGTGAATGTATGTCATTATATTGGCAACAAAAATTACGTGTTGCACCTGGTTCTGAACCAGAAACATGTCGTCGATTAATTGATCTTATAACACCATATATTTATGGTATAAATATAATTTTTATTTAAATTTTTTTTTTCGCTTAATTTCATTTGTTATATTTTTAGGTGTTACATTAGCTGGTGCTGGTGGTGGTGGATTTCTTGCTGCTCTTGCTAAAACATCGATGGATGCTAAAAAATGTGAAGAATTAGTAAATAAAGAAAACATTCCAAATGTATCTATTTTTTCTGCACAAATTGATCGGCATGGACCTGTTATTTCATTTTCATAATATGATCTTATTAACTGATAGTTATATAATTTATTCTATTTATTAATATTATTATTTAACTCATTGAATATATATGTTAATCATTTTAGGAAAGATTCATTGTGATATTTAAAATTATTTATTAAAGACATTTTTATTTTAGCTTTTAACAAATAAAATTTATAAAATGCATATATCTTTCTCTATTAATCACAATGGTACTTGAAAATATGTAATACTAGTCCGAAGCATAACTAATCACTTTTATCTTGAAAACTATTTTATTATCAATTGCAAATTAGACTTTTCTTTATATTATCGTATAATATTCCTATGTGAATTTCAATGTATTATTATATTTAAATAACATTAAGACAAATCTTGTCCTTTTAGTTGTCTTAATGAAGGTTAGTATAATACACTGATAACATCAGTCAATCAAATTCAGTTGTTGTTGATATGATGCAATAGGACAAAGTGTCAATGAAGGTTTTTTTTTATCATTTCAGGACTATATGACCTTTCATCAATTTATTTTTATATGCATACATGTTAAGAAGTATATTGAACTTTAGTTTTTTTTTATCTATACATTAGGAAAGCGTAATAAATTACGTTCATCATATCGTTAAATCAATTTTTAATAAGCAGCCATACAGAGGAAAATAAAAAGCTGATTTTACGACATATGTTGTTGAACATCATGGAGAAAGAAAAATAATAAAAGATTGAATAAATGTTAATCAAATCATTTGCTTTTCTGTTGTTGTTTTTTTTCTCTATTAATAAGTCTCCTATAGATTCATTAAACTACCAATAATTCTGTATAGTATTTATTATTTAATCAATTTCATATTTATGTGAATCTTAGATGAAATTAAAGGTACTATTTCACAGATGATGATGATGATGATGATAATATGAAAATTAAAAGGAAGAAAAAGCATTTTGATGTGCACGACAACATTGTCGTGACGATTTGAAATCTTTTCATTATCTTATTTTGCTTTTTTTTTTCAGAGAAATGAAAGCTGCACAATTGTGAATACAAATCTAACAAATTCGAATTAATCGAACAAAACAAAAGAAATCAAGAAAAAAAAAAAACGAGAGAAAGAAAGAAAAAAAAACAACAACGACAATAAGAAAAAAATGACACATTTACGAACACACATGCACACGCTGATTTTTTTCAGCTGAATGAAAGAAATCATTTTTTACAAAGTTTATGAGAATAAGATAGACAAAGCAAAACAAAAATAGATAGAATCGAGAGAGAGCACCGGGCTTATGATGTATATAAGAGTTGTATAGACGAAAAAGAAAATGTAGATCTTTGTGTGTATGTAGCGATTGCATCGTATTGCGAGAAGCGACATGCATACAGAGATAGATGTGAGATCCGACACGGGCCAAATACAAAATAATAATAATAATAATAATAATATTAGTGAAGTGATTTATTATCTGAATGGAGGAGCGGGTGAAGATGATGATGAAGTATTAACATTTGATGTTGTTGAAGTTGAAGGAACAACTGATGTCATTGGATAATTTGATGATATTTGTCTCGTTAACTGTTGTTGTGGTAACGAATTTGGATAGGATGGTATAGATGACTGTCGATAGTATGACGGTGGATAAATATTTCCTGTTCCAGTTGCTGTATTCAATGGTGAATGAGTAACATGCGATGAAAGTGGATCATAAGACGATGATGATGATGATGATGGTCCATAATTAGATGATGAAGGATGAGTATTTTGTGTTGGATTCATTGATGGTATAGCGGAAGACGATGGTGCACATGTGGCTGTCATTATCATTGAAGATGAATTTTGTTGTGATGTTGATGATACATTAACTGAAGAATTTGTTGATGATGCATAACCATAATGTTGAGACATTTGATATTGCTAAAATAGAATAAAATAAAACAGAATAGAAGAAATCTTTTTTTTTCATTTTAATCTTACTTGATTATGTGATGGATATGGATAAGAATAGGAAGAATAAGGTGATATCATTGATGGATATCGATTAGGATAATAACGATTCTGTTGTTCAAAATGTTGTGGTCGAGTAGAATAATTATAAATTTGTTGTTGTTGTTGTTGTTGTTGCTGTTGTTGTTGTTGTTGTTGTTGTTGCTGTTGTTGCATTCGATATGTATCAGGATACTGTTGAGTTGTATTTGGTAAATAAGATGCTTGTCTCAATGTTAATGAATCTGATCTAGTCATCATTTGTTGTTGATATCTTTTATTATATTCAATTGTTTTTTGTATGGATAAATTATTATTATTATTATCTGACAAAAGTAATGATGCATTTAATGAATTTAGAAATGTTATTAAACCATCAATTGTTAAATAATCTTGAGGATTTGGACATGTTGGTAAAATAAATGAATCAAATGTTGTTAAATCAAGATCTTTAATATATGATGAAAAATTTAATTCGGAAACTGATATTAATGTTGTAGAAGATGAAGATGTAGAAGAAGGCGGAGGTATAGATGGTGATTGAGATAATAATGTTGTTGATGGAGATGTTGAAGAAATTAAATTTGATATTGGATTATTATTATTGTTATTATTATTATTATTATTATGATTAGTTGGATTTATTGCTGTTGCGATTGTTGTTGTTGAAGGTGAAGCTGTAGATGGTGATGATGTAGATAAAACAGATGGAGAAGAAGATGAAGATTGATGAACAAGAAAATCTTGTTGATCATTTGATGTTAGCGGACACTGTTGTTGTGATAATGATGAAGATGATGGAGAGGAAAGTATATCGAGAGATTTTTGTTGTTGTTGTGATTGTGATTGTGATGATTGTTGTTGCTGTTGTTGTTGTTGTTGGGATGTTTGACCATTCACACTGACATTGATCACTGTGCTCAATGTGAAATGATGTGTTGGTGTATGAGCTATTTGACCACTACCATTACTACCACCACATTCAATATCAATTTTTTGTGTTAATTCAGCTTGAAATGGATAACAAGTCTAGAAATAAAAAACAAAAAAATTTTCGATATTTAATCATTAATATTTAACTTACCTGTGATTGAGTATGATCATCACTTGTATTAAGTGAAGATGTTGATGATGCAGAACCGATTCCATTTGTATTTGTTTTTTGCTTTTTTCGTATATGTCCACTACTATTACAATTTGTTGATGATGGTGATAAATTTGGTGAATTTGTCATTGTCGATGGAACAATTCCACTTGTTGTTTTGTTCTGTTTTTGTTTACTATCTTCTAATGAACGTTTTTCTTCGAAATGTTGATAATAATGACGTCGATGTGTATGAGTCATTAATGGATGATTATGAAGATGAGGATGATTATGTACCATATTAGTAGTACTATTTGTATTTGTATTATTGGTTGATATTTGTTGTTGATTTACACCAACTGGTACAACTTTTAAGGATTGTTCAACAAGTTTTTGTTGTTTTGTTGTTGACCATTCGAAATAATGATGATCACTAGGTGTTGTTTGTTGTTGTGGAGGTGCCGCCATGTTTCTGAAAGAAATAACAGAACTTGACACAGATGTCAAATCACTCTCTATTTTTTTTCTTTTGATATATATTTTTTTTTCTTTTTTTTTTCTTTCTTTTTTTTCTGATTCTTAACATTCTTATTCTTGTTGTAGGATTTTGACAGATGAGAACAAAATGATGTACCTACCTGAGTACACATAGATTGTCAAATTTATATTATATATGTATAACAATAATAAGAAAAAATGAGATAGAGAGAAAGAATATGAGTGATAGAGACCAAATAATAATGATCACTGACAGTGACGGTGGCCAAACCACCACCACCACTGCACAGTTGTGTTAGGTATATGTGGTGTTGTATGTGTGTCGCGTTCAATCGATCAGTCAGTCAGTCAGTCAATGAACGTTTGTTGCTGTTGCTTCTTCTTTTCTTCTCTTTCTTTTGCTTCTTCTTTTTTGGTGCGTCTCTTCTTTTTCTTATTCAGTCCGCCGTAGCAGCAATAGCAGCCGTTGAGGAGGAGGAGACGCACTTTTTCGCCTCTCGCCACCATCACCATGATCATGTGTGTGTGTGTATATATTGCTGCTGTAGTTTGCCTCGTCGTCGTTCGTCGTCGATGAAAGATTTCAATATATATATATATATATCGCTGCTGAATGGTTATAGTTCAACTTCTCCCTTCTCTCTTTCTCTTTTCTCTCGGCGCCGTCGTTCGTTCGTTCGTTTGTTCGTTCTTTCGTCGTCGCTTGTTTGACCAAGGAGGAGTACAGGAATGGGAAGAAAAAAAAAATCTATAAGCACACATACACATACACATACACATATACACACACAGTATGCTTATGGTAGAGTGGAGTGTCGCTCGAAGGAAAGGAAAAGTCGCTATGTGCTCGCGAACCTACGGACAGATAGATAAGAAGAACAAATCGTGCGAGCAGTGAGCGAGAAAGAAGAAGAAAGACAAGAATAAGAGACAGGGGGGTCTCGGGCACCGGCGCGACGCGCGCACGCGGTAGATCTATTTTCATATATTAATATGCGTACACCACCCCCATCATATATAAGAACGCAAGAAGAAAGAGAACATAAATGAGAATGAGACGATGAAGAGAGAAGAAAGAAACAGATTTCTATATGTTTATAGGCTATACAGCTCAATTCACAAGCGAGCGAGACGCGTGTGTGTATGTCGATTTCTCCTGTTCGCAGTATATATATAGAGTGTAGTGTCACCGATTTTTGTCGACAACAACAACGAGCACACATATAGGGAAAGAAAGCGAGAGTAAAGAAGAAAGAAAAAAAGAAGGACTATCAATAGGCGCCACCAGCCGTCAAAAGGAAGAGTAAACTAGAGAAAAATGATGATTATTGTTATAAGTTCTACTGGCATCTTTCTACACCAATGTTCGTATATCTCTATCGATGAGGCAAATCGTATGCTTTCTTCTTTGACATGCAATAATCTTTTCTAACAAATATATAGGGAAGAGAGAGAATGATAAAAAATAAAAAATAAAAATAAAACAAATAACTGATTCTCGTTCGGTAACGGTAATAATGATGATAATGTTAAAATACTCCTCTCTGCTTAACAATCATAAACTAATCAAAGAGACTGTAACTGAGTGATTATATGTACATATACATACACAACGCGATGAATTGTAGTAGTGGTAGTTAATAGTATTGAGTGGTTGCTCGCTCTCTCGCGCGTGTGTATATTTGTATGTAATGGTCGTCGACGGACGAGAGCAGCGATAGTGACATATGAATACGTGCATGTAACGGGTGACAGCAGAACAAGAAGAGAAGAAGAAGAAGAAGAAGAGGAAAAAGAATAAGAAGAAGAGAAGACGAGTACTATAGCTACAGTGCTGTTTGTTGACTGCCATCGAACGCCTTTTTCAAGTCATTGTTAGTTGACAAAAAGCGATCTTTATACGTTCGGTCATGTGACAAAAGAGAACGAACTTGTCAAATATAGTTAAAAGATAAAAATAAAATTTATATAAAAGAAATAAGCAAAAAAAAAAATAAAAGACTTTTTGATTTTTTTTCTTTTTATTCATTATTCACCAAGATTTAATAAACTCGTCTCTTGTTTATAATTGTCATTTTCAATAAAAAGAAAAAAAAAAAAAACGTTTTTCTTAATCTTTTTCTTTCTTTTTTTTATTTTATAATGATTCTAAATCGATTTTCTACTGAAGAAAATTGACGTTTAAGATTCTATAAATAGATGAAGACAAAAAAAATTCTTATCACATACTGTCAAAATGGCTTCGTATTGTCTCCATGTTTGGACTATAAATGTTTGATAATATATCAATATTATAGAAAAAAAGAACCTTATTTTAAAATAGTTTTCATTTAATTAATAATCATGAATATAATATCAAAAGTTATAAGATGAAATAAAGAATAATTTGTTCTTTTTCTCAATAATTGATCACTATTTCACAATTCTCAATAACCATTTGTTAATTTTTCTTTGTATCTATATGACATATATATTCAATAGACTAACATCATTTTTCATGTTTGTACATAATGACAATATATATGATATCATATCATCGATATGTTTTCTTCCTGTTATTTATTACTTATAGAGAAAAATCATTTTGTCTTCATACAAGACAATAATATATATGATGATTTTTTTCTTATATGTGATTTAGAATGATCATTGCAAAACATTAACTTCAAAGTCACTATTAAAATACAAAAATAATAATCAATTTTTATATAATAAATTATTTGAAAACTAATATTGTCAATAGATTCGGTTAGAATGATAATCATACGAAGATCGGAGCATACTTTTATTCATTTTTTTCGTTTTGGTATCCATTATATCTTCTATTCACATTTTAAAAAAAATTAGTTTTCCAGATAATCGAAACGATTTAATAAAAAAATCTTTTATTTTTATTTAATTTATCAATCTATAGCAAAAAATGGTAAATATATTATCATTATTTGATTATTTAGTGAATGAGAATTGATAATTTAATATAAAATATTATTAGAACCAGGTAAATATTTATCAAATCGAATTTTTAGAATGTAGTTTATTCACCTTAAAAATTCTTTCAGAATGATGTTTTCATACATATTAAATAGAAAATTTTTGAAACTAAATTTTTAACTATTGTACGAAAACTTACGTCATACATATTATTTCGAAATGTTCAAAAATTTATTGAATATATATTCTCATCTAAAATGTAAATAACGTTTATTTATTCGTAATGCATCATTTTTTTTATTATAGTATATGTTAATTAATAATATAATATATTTTGTCACTTTTTTTATTTTATTTCAAGCTAATAAATAATCAGTTCATGTCGAATGAAGTCACAATTCTTATTAACTCTTATTTTAATTCGAATTGTAGCTATTTTAACACGTATCAATAGATTTAAATGCTATAGATCTATAAAAGAATTTATTTTTGATTATTTTCTCTTCAATAGACTATCAATTTCAAAAACAAATGTTAAATACAATAGTTTATTAATATATTATCCAATGGTAATTTATTAAGTACATAAATAGATATGACAATGCTTACCAATGAGCGTAAAGATTATAAAATGTACTCTTCTATTCCCATATGTGCATTCTAATAATTGAACATTGTCGTGCTATTCAATTATTTAATAATCAAGGAAATAAAATTTTCTAATTAATGATAGTGAATTCTTTTTTTTTGCTCTGAATAAATTGTCTTTTTTTTTCTATTAGATAATTTCAAGAGAAAAATTTTCAAATATAAATAAACTTGCATAACACTTACAACATAGACATATTCAATGAATTTAATTTTATCATATATTTCATACCAATAGAAGTTTAGAAAATATAAAATAATATTAATTATCATTTTATATAACACTTAGACAATAATGTATTCGTTAACTATTTCCTAAAGTATCTATTAATGAAAACAAAATGTTTCACTTAAATCATTTATTCAATTTATAAAACAATTGATTAATATAATGATAATCCAAGGACAATATTCAATGACATTATTATTTCAAATGAATAATGTTTGGAAACATAGCATTGTTAATAATAGCTAATAATATAAATACTATTAAATATTTTTATTTAATCTTTACTATTTTTATATACTTTTTTTTTATAATCAATATGTATCATACAATAAATATAAAGACGAAACAAAAGAAAATAAGTAAATCTCATGAGAATCATCTTTTCAAACATAATTTTATATAAATACTAACGTTTATTACATTTCTATATAGAATAATAAAGAAGAAAAGCAATCATGATAAAACAATGACGTATATATATTTTTTTTCTTCTATTACAATTGATAATTACACATTGTTTAATGTTTAATAAACTTCACTTTTTATATTTCATTTTTTGTTTCTTACGAAGAATATTTAGATAATCGTTGTAAGGATAGAGAATTTGATGTAGATTTTATTGATATGTTGTTTACGAAATAAAGCTATTGTATACTATCAGACTATCATAGGCTCGGCATTTAATATTCTTTGTTAGTCAATTTTACATGTACTATTCAAATAATTAGTTTCGAAAAGAAATTCAATTTTTATAATGAAGAGCGTTTTATAGGGTTTGAAATTCTGTATTTATTGATATAAAGAGTAGTTTCTGTACAAACAATTTTAGGGAAAATCGTTCAGTAATAGTACGATTCGATTCATCGAGAGTATCTGCTCTTATATATATTTTTAGTCAAAAGGTAATATTTTTGAACCATGATTAACTGAGTAAAAATTTGCGTACATACATCTCATTTTGCAATTGAGCAAATTTTATTTAATATTCGACTATTTTTAGTTAATTTTGAAATCAAACATAACAAAAAAAAGAGAACTATTTCTTATTATCTTTTTTTTTAATACTATAAAAAAATTCTATCTTGTACACATATTTGAGATAATATTAAAATAATTCATATAAAGATGATTATCATGTAAGTATATTAATAAGAAAAGAAAAATAAATAAAAATATGAGTAACATTCTTGAACGAATTGATCAAACAACTATTTATACACAACCAATATTCTTTGTACTTATTACTGTTACAAATATTCTTAATATATGTATATTACGTTCACCTATTCTTCGTTTATCCCCATGTACGTATTATTTTCTTGCTTATTCTATATTTAGTATTATTTATAATTGTTTTTTGTGTCCATTACAAATTTTACGTCGTTTTTCAATACCATGGACAAATATTGCAACTGGTTGTAAAATGCAAAATTTTTTTTTATTTACTTTTGCATTACAAACAAAATTAATGCTTACTTTAGCATCATTTGATCGTTATTGTTCAAGTGGAAAATCAATTCAATTACGTTCATTAAGTGATATACGTACAGCAAAATTTTCTATTATATTTACAACTATACTTAGTACATTTTATATGACACCAATGTTAATTATTAATTATTTTGATGAACATTTAAATATATGTCGACAATATTTATATAAAATAGTAATTATTTATACATTTAGTCAAATAATTATTTATTATATTGTAATACCATTATTTATGATTACTTTTGGTTTTTTAACTATTTTTAATATTCGACAACAATCAAGACGTATTTCAAAAATAACTCGAAATCGTCGTAGTGAAGGACAATTAGCACGAATGTTACTTTTACAAGTTAGTCTTCATCTTATTTATTCACTTCCATATGGTATTACATATATTATGAATTCAATATTACCATCTACAAAAACAATAACAATCATAGCTGTTCGTCAAGCATCTGTACCTTGGTTACAATGTGATTATTTTATGTTCTTTTTTTTATATATTCTTTCAGCTAGTATTTATCGACAAGAATTATTTCGATTATTAAAATTAATATTTCATCGTAATAAACCATTATATACTATAAGACAAATATAAAAGTATATTAATTTTAAAGAAAAATAAATATCAATATAATGCAATCAATTCAATAGAATAAATAAGAATGAAAAAAAAAAGTAGTGTTTTAATATCGAGCTAATGGTAGATGAGCATCTAAAAAGGTACAAATTTTTAAATAATTTATCTTTTTTTTTGTCTTAAATCGTGATTACTTACAATTTGTTGTATTAATTTCAATCGATTTAGGTGGTACAACAAGTGTTGGTTGACCTGAAGTCGGTCGCCAAACTAATACTTGAGCAGAGTTAGCTGATTTGTTTAAAAGAAAACAAAAAATTTTTTTTTTTTTCTATTGAATATATTAATTTACCAGTTGGTGGATAAAGAGCACAAGTTGGAATTGGTAAATTTTCATCATAAACAATCGGTTGTTCAGGTGATGGATCTGATATAAGAGTTGATCGACGACCTCGTTGACGTTTTGGATCAACAGCAATCTCAATTATTTTCTTCCATTCAACAGTACGAAGAATATAAATATCCTTTTTTTTTGTATAATAAAAAAGAAAAAAATTCAAATCAGTAGTATTATTATTATTATTATTAAAAGAATTATTAGTTTACTTTTGATTCAAGATCCATAGCAGCGAGCCATACAAGAAAATGTTGATTTCGATAAATATGTGTTAAACGTGGTATTTCTTCATCACTTGTTGGAATATCCCAAGGAATCATAAAAAATAATAATAAAAATAAGATTATTATAATCGAAATAACTTAAAAATATAAAATATATTTCAACATACCAAGGATGAAAAAAATCTCTCATTGTAACTGTATATTTTGATGTATGTGAAATAGGTCCATTAATAGTAACAACTTGATGTGAACTACCATACCAAGGATAATTTCGTCCATCACTATCATTAATTAAAGGTTTTTCACGTGTAACCATTTCAGGAAATTCCCATGATGTATAACCATAATCACCATATGTATCTATAGATGTAACAAAAAATATGATCAAATAATTCTTTTTTTTTACTAAAAAATTCCATATGTGTACAAGCTTGAATCCATCCAATTTTCCAATTTTGTTTTTCATCAATTGCTGGCATTTGAAAAGTCACATGTGATTTAAATTGTGGTGTTTTATATTTTAAAACTGATGATGATGTTTCATCAATTAATGTTGGTTTACTTTCAATTTCAACATGAAATTCAAGAATTTTAATACGTGGTGGTGGACGTGAATCATTTAATAAAGTTGTTGTTGATAATGGTATATGTTTTCCATCTTTATCACGAGAAGGACTTGAATGATTTAATAGATTTGATCGTATACTATTAGGTGAACCAGTTAAAGCTGAACCAGAACCTGAATATGTAGTACCCATTTTAGATGATTGTCGACGTTGATGACGTTTATCAGATGTTGATTGATTCTTAAAAAATATTTTTTACTTTGAAAAATTTTAAAAATTGATTTTTTAATTATAATCATATTAATTACCGATTAGACATCTTCTCTTTTAGGTATAAAAAATAAATAGAAAATTATATCAATAATAATCGCGGGAAATTTTTATAAATAATTGCTATCCTTTAAAGCATTAAATCTATTTTAAATCCTGTTATTTCTGATATTTTCTTAATAAATTAAATTAAATAAAAAGATTTTTAATAGTATAAAAGTTATATAATTTCTTTAATTTTAATATATGTTATATATACTTTAGATAATCTTTGTTCATGTTCACGAAATTTGAATGTATCAATTGTTCTGTTTGTTGAATGTTTTCTTTGTCGATCATGTTCATCTAATTGATTTTCTTTATTATTAATTCTATATAAAATAAAATAATCTTTATAATAATAATAATCATCAAGGATTTTTTTTTTGAATAAGATTACCGATTATCTCGTGATATTCGTGTATGACGACTAAGTCTATTTATAATTGATATTCAAAAAAAAAAAAATAAATTCCTTTAAATTTAACAAACCTTTCTGATTGATTTAAAATATTTTTATTTGTCGATTCAACAAATAGATGACGAGTCATCGATTAATTTCTAAGATTTTATACATTCATTATTGATTAATAAAAGATCATTATATTATATATTAAATATGAAAGTAAATAATTGATTAGATTAGAAATGAATATGAGAAAAGTGAATAATAATAATAATAATAAAAAAAAAAGCAACAAATAAAATTCGAAATCGTAATGTTTGAATTTTACATTTCTAGTGCGCCAATAATAGACGGTATCATAGCATTTTTTTTTCTCTTTATCAAACAAAATAAACAATAAAAAAAAAACAAAGAAAAGACAAAAGCAGATGTCATTCATTGAAAGAATAAAACAATCTTTTGAAGTGAACGCACCTCCGGTCGGTCGGTAAGAATTGAAGAGGTGGAGTCAGGAAGTGTGCGTGTCTTACACAAGATTGTTCAGAGTCGTTCTTTCTTTACCTATACCATGTAATGCCATACAATGCCATTCATTATTCGTCAACAACATGGACAATCACGTTCGGCGGATGTCGCACTGATGTGTTTGATCTTATGTTCTGTTAGTGCCACTCATTGATTTTATTTTTTAGAAGTTCTAGTTGACTTTCACCTGTATTTATTAACGTACACAAACATTGAATTAATGATAATGATCGAGTGATTTATATTGACAACAATAACATAAATGTGTGACATATTCAGATAATATAATAAGACAATCAATCAATCAAGTGTTTATTTCCCGTTAGTTAAAGAAGTTCATCTTTTCTTTTCTTTTTTTTTTCTCACATAGATTAATTTGTAAATAAAGATATAACTACTGCCATCAATATGTGTGTATATTTGAGCTTCTCACCTCCTTGTATGTTCTGACTATGTCTATGTATGTTTATCAAACCAGATTGAACGATTGATAGATTGAAAATTAAGAGAAGAAAAAAAAAAAATCTTAAATGAAAGATAGAATTGTTTGCTTCCATACTTTTCTTTCTTATCGTGAATCATCTTTTTTTTCCATCTATTGACCATCCACATTCTTCGGTTAAATTTTTTGTATTCAATTTTTTGATGTCTATCGGATGAGAGTTGTTTAGTACAATGTTTATCTGCAATGTCAATTTATTATGATAGAGTTTAAGATGAATTTGTAATGATAAAAATTTTGAAAAAAGAAAACCAAATAAATGTTTATTAACAATTTATCATAATTAATTCATTAGGTTCGAATTTAATACATAAAAAATAAATCATTATTTTCAATGAAAAACTTCTTATTTTCTGACATTATGATATGTTAATATCAAACGATATATTTTCTAGATGATACTCTACTTCTATAGTTAGTCATGCATTGATAATCTTTATTTACAAGATTTACATAACAGTTGAAAATCTTTGAAAAATTCAAAATAAATGTAATATGGTAATAAAAAAAAAATTTGTTGGATAAATTCTACTTATTTGTTTTATTGATTGTCAACAATTATTTAAAGCAGTTATACTCATAATTTATAAATTTATATAAGAATATTTTCTTTTTTAATCTGCGTAAAATTTTACAAACCATTAATATTAAATATTATTATTCGTCATATAAAATGAAATTAAAAAAATTATATTAAAAATTTTTTTGAAAGAAACAAAAAACAGTTTTAAGTTATTTATATCCTTTGACTTTTATTTCTATATTCTAAGAAGAAGAATAAAAGCGGAAATTATATTTCGTTGTATATCTTCAGGAGTCTGATAAAATTCCGTGTTTTTCTAATGATAGAATATTTTTATTGTTATTTTATTGAACTCATGCATGTAAAAATGTAGTAGATGTAGAAGAAGAAGAACAAGAAGAAAGAGAAACGATAAGCGAATATAAAAGAGTATGACATCAACATCAGTATATTTCTTTCTACTTCTTTTTTTTTCTTTTTTTCTTCTACTTCTCTGTCATTTAACCAATGAATGATGGCAGCAAAATAAATGTTCTTTTCTCGTTCGTTTTTATTCTTACTTTATATAACCAATCAGCAACAAGCATTGCCACCGAATTGAGCAAATATTTGCCATCTTTTCTCCCTTCTTTCTCTCTCAAGAAACACATACATACATATTCTCATCTGAGAAGTTGTTGACGCAACTACCTTAACGTACCAATCACTAGTAGTACATCAATTGACTAAAAAAAAGGTGAGAATTTTTCGTTGTATTTTGTGTGTGTGTGTGTATAAGAAGTGGTAACAGCTGAATATTGAAAATATATATATAGAGGACGATACCATCTGTAGCCATTTTTTGAGTATATGAGCATCCTTATCATCACTTATCCTTGTTGAGAAAGAGACTAGTTCGAGAAACAAAAAAAAAACCTAAGTTTAAAAAAAAAAGAGCTATAATGGAGTCATATCATGATAACCATCATCAGCTAACTAATTTTCTTGATCAACCAGTTACTCCTTGTCCATATGAAAGGTAGAAATAAAATAATAAAAAAAAAATCTTCTATTAGTTTCTTATTTATTTATATTTATAGAATGCATGAATTACCCTCAACACCATCAAATTCATTGGGATCTACTATTTGTACAGGTTGTTCTCAACCAATTGATGAACAATTTTTATTATGTGTGATGGGCACATGTTGGCATGAACGTTGTCTTGTCTGTGTCGAATGTCAAGAACCATTGGTAGCCACATGTTATCATAAAGAAGGAAAAATCTATTGCAAAAGAGATTATTTTGAGTAAGTAACATGCAAATATACACATCTATACGTATATCAATCGCTTCCGGGATATGCGCTTCTTTTTTTGTTTCCTCATCATTGACTGCACAATCAAAACATTTTAAAGATCAGTAGTATAATTTTTTAATTAGAATTCTTTTTTTTTTTTATTTTTTTTTTTTCAAACGGATGCAGATGTATCTCTTTGAGGCAAGAAGAGAGGAAGACAAGTATAAAAAAAAAGAAGAACGAGGAATGAATATTAAAAAAGAAGAAAAAAAAAAAGATATGTATATGTTCGATATAAAAACGGAAGTTATTGTGAACGGAAGTTGACGCGCATCCTGCGATATGTGTTTTCAGGGCATCGATGAAGATACATCGAGCGTAAGAGTACTTCTATTTTACTGTTTATGAGAATCGACAGGGCACGTGCATATATACACCTTTTGACTCTCGATCTCTTTTTCGTCTTCAAGTGCTCGTCATCGTCAATTGTTGTATGTTGCTTATTTACATGCACAGACAGACCTTTACTACATATTCTCTCTCTCTCTCTCTGTCTCCCTCTCTTTACTCCACTTTTTTTCCAGTTCAGTTGATGACGGAGAAAACTGAGTGAGATACTTATGTGTGCGACAATCGATCGTTCATACTCTTGCCCGTTTTTTTCAAGTGTTCATATGGCAAGCAATGCGACAAAAAAAGAATGAAAAAGAGCAGACATTGATTATGATCAGTTTCCATTGTCATTATATGTATATACAATAGAAACAAGGAAAAAACTTCTAGTTTCACAAAAGAGAAGAAAGATTGACAGTTGAGAGTAGAGCACAGGTGTTTATCTCTTATAGGTAGTTCTATTGTATGAATCAAGTGTTGATTGATTTTTATTTTATATATATATATATATAAATATATATTTAGAAGAAAATTATATATATATATATATATATATGCTTGTTTTTTCTTAGAATTTTCGGTATGAGATGTTCAAGATGTAAAGCAATTCTTCGACCGGATGAAATAATTATGAAAACATCGGGTCAAGTGTTTCAT
Source organism: Macrotrachela quadricornifera (assembly GCA_022393335.1). Lineage (NCBI taxonomy): Eukaryota > Metazoa > Rotifera > Eurotatoria > Philodinida > Philodinidae > Macrotrachela > Macrotrachela quadricornifera. The sequence goes on along the minus strand of JAJEKB010000703.1, from coordinate 3,061 downwards.
TTACAATGCTTCAGATGTTCTTTATGTGATGATCATTTGCATAAAGGTGATCCATATATGTACCGTGATGGTTTACTTCTTTGTCATGCCGACTTTCAACATCATCAACAACAATCACAACAACAAATTATTACATCACATCATCAACAACCAACAATTCGTTGTAATCGAAGTTAGTTAAATTTTTATATTTAAGTAAGAAAAAAAAAATTTTTTTTCATTAGGTGATGAAGAAGATAGTTATGAAGATGATTGTTGTTCATCAGATACAGTTACAATGAATCCTAGTGTCCATCAATCTGGACATAATCATTTACGAAATGGTCGTGGACCTAAACGACCACGAACTATTTTAACATCTGTACAACGACGTAAATTTAAACAAGCATTTGATGTTAGTTCAAAACCATGTCGAAAAGTAAAAATTTTATAATTTATTAAATGATTTATTAGTTTCTTTTTTAAAATAAAAATCAGGTTCGAGAAGGTTTAGCAAATGAAACTGGTTTATCAGTTCGAGTAGTTCAAGTATGGTTTCAAAATGAACGAGCAAAAGTAAAATAGAATTTTTCAAAAAAAATAAAAGAGAAATTTATGAATTATTTTCATATATTAGATGAAAAAATTACAACGTCGACAACAACAAAATAGTTCTAATGAAATAAATGAAAAAAAATCAAAGAAAAAAATAACTAATGATGGCCTATTAAATCATTATATGTTTGATGAAGAAGGAGAAAATCTTGGTAAATAAAAAAATTTGTTTTATTAAAATCTTCGTACACATATATATGTATAGATGATAGTCGATGCTCATCAGAAGAATCAATATCACATAGTATTTCAAATGGTTTTGGTTCATCAAATGATGAAAATAATAAACATGAATCAAGTAATTATTTAAAGAATTTTTTAATATTTATTTTATTATTATTATTGTAGTTGATGGACGGCATCTTCATTTAATTAATGAAAATTGTTATTCATCACAAGAAAATACTGATGGTGATATAAATATAGAACAAATAAATCGAAGTCAAAATCCAATTGACAAATTATATTCAATGGCACAAAATGCTTATTATTGTTCAGCGTGTTAATATATTTCACTTAATTTTGTTTTATGTATTTTGTCTATTCATTTGGTCTTGCTTTGCTTTCCTTTTTTCCCCTTTCTTTATATGCTCAATATGCGAATTTTTCTTTTTTCTTCTTCTTTTCATGACACAATTTTACTTTTAACAAAAAGTGAGAGAGAGAGAGAGAAATTTTTTTTTGTGGTTATCTTTAGAAAATAATATATATTTGTGCTTATGTATTATATTAAGAAACAGAAAAAAAAAATACAATAATTTATATGGTATTTCAAATGCAGAATTTTCTAGTGATATAATATAAAATTAAAAGTAATCAATTGAAATAATATACAAATAAAGTCTTTGAAAAATTCATTTTGATTTATATATTTATTTTTAATTGATTTTACTTTAAAAGATATCATAGAGTATTAGACAAAATTAAGCCTTTGAAATACTCTAAGACGTAAAAACTAAAATAATGATAGTCGATCATTTTTGGTTGGCTTTTAGTAAAATTTCAATCGTTATATTAATCTGATGCCTAGTCAGAAAAAAAAAACGAATGAATATTTTTCGGATAACTTTTAATAGAGACAAGATAAAGAGCTGCGATTTTTACTGTTGGAACAAAGATAGATTCAGACACATCGAACTGTATATTATCGAGTAATTTAACTTGGTTTTTTTGAAAAGTAACATACTTCGTATAATGACTAAAGTGAATCTCCAATGATTTAGATATGCATACGAATTGATAATTGAAAATTTACAAAATTGTATAATCTCAGATTTATAGCTTTAATCGTTCAATAATTATAAACATTTCATTTGAAATCCTTAGCTGATTTCTTTATCAATTTCTGTGAAAAAAAAATTATTTTGTAATTTTCTTATTTTATGACATATCAAATTTTGACCAATTTTTTTGGAACACTGATTCAGAAACCTTTTGAGAACATCTTTGGAAAATTTATAATAAATGATCCGATATGCCATTATCTATCTTTTCTAACAGTGAAAACCACGACTTTCTATCTCGTTTTTATCAATAATTATCGTGAGAAATACATATTCCATTTATCTTCTCTTTTCATTATTGAATAGAACAATGAAATTTTTGAAGAGCATATCATTAGAATTTATATACACTACTTGTCAAAAGTATTCCCTTCCCCTCGAATCTTATTCTTCACAAGTGCTGTCGCTCTAAGAGTTTGACTATATATAAATCTCGATTAATGTAGATCAACAATGAAACTCGTGTCTCCATAGGCTGAGTTAAAAGGGAGTTATGATGCATGGGGTTCATCTCCATTGTGAATGTCATAACTCCAGAACAACAAAGTCTTATGAGCTATGGGATACGTCGTTTTGTAGCCCTGTTATTGGCTATTTGTGGTAAAAATTTCATCAAAATTCATTGAGTTATTGTGAGGCTAGGTGCATTTTACTATAAAGATTGGTATGCTCAGAAACTATCAAATCTTATTGTGTGACCCATAATTCAGTGTAAATTCGACTGATCGACTTCAAACTTCTAGAAAAGATAGCTTCAGAGGCCCTTACTGTTCTCTAAAATTTTCGGATTTCTATCGCGCACTAGAGAGAAATAGCACTGTTCTCAAGTTCGAGATATTGTCATAGGTACTCGAATACTCAGGTAATTGATCTCATCTTTTGAGTCCATAGCTAGTATGGAAGGAGGCACAGTTCTGTCAAAAAGAAAATTAGAAAATTTACTAAGTATTATGGAAACCAAGACATAAATGTTTATAGTCAATTTTTTCCTCATTCTGATAACCTTTTTATTTTTTTGTTTAATCGTGTCGAAAAAAATGTTTTACAATAGAATTGAGGCGCGGATTTCGTTGCTGATCTACACTAATCGAGATCTATATACAGTCAAATTTTCAGAGCAACAGCACTTGTAAAGGCTAAGATTCTAGGGGGGATACTTTTGACGAGTAGTATATATACATATC